>APFE030231657.1:76431-133931 GCA_000404065.3 Pinus taeda
AAATATATAATGTGATAGAAAATAGAGCCATTTATACCTATAAAACTAATGACTAACCATTTGACCTGAGCGGACCACTACATAAATTGCATTACAAAATTATGGGGGTTATTTCTGACTTTTTATAATATCATAATTATAAGATATGAACCAATTATATAAAAAGTGACATCATGCTTTCAAAGGATATAAGTATTTAAATGGTTAAGTGCTTTAAAACTCGCGAAAGCCTGGCAGGATGAAGAAGAGCAGGATTTAAATGGTTTAGTGCTTTAAAACCCGCAAAAGCCATAGGATGAAGAATAGTGAAGCAATTTGAATCAGAAGTAGCATGGAATCAAATGATTAAGGGAGCTCTATACAATGTAGGAAAAAAGGCCTTCGATTGGGTGGCCATTACATAATGCACTGTCGTGGGAAACCACCTTACAAAATATAGTATTTTACATTCATTACCTTATTCTGTCCATAGCTCATTTCGTACACTAATTTGGCTATTCTTGATTTTTTTCTTGAAGGTCTTCGGTAAGTGGATCTCTATGATCAAAATGGAAGCTTTGACATTCGAGAGGCACTTAATCATTTCCCCCTAGGCCGTGGATTCTCCCAATTGATGCATCAAGCATGCAATGGATCTGTCCATGAAGCATGATTACCTCCCTAAGGAGTTGTAGGTTCCATTCTTCTCTCCTTTATAATGAGCATTTTCTTTACTTGGTAAAAAATGGGGCAAATATGCAAAGTATGAATAATCCATCGATTGTGTGGTTGTATTTCATCAATCCTGGAAAATATAGATTCTCCTTTTTTGGGATGAAATGTTGCTTGTAAATGATATTGTATTAAAGAGTATAGGCCATCCCAATCAAGATCAAAATGCAGCTAGATATTCCATCAATTTTGTGGTTGTATTTCATCAAACATGGAAAAGATAGATTCTCCTTTCTCGGATAAAATGCTACTTGTAAATGATATTGTATTAAAAATTATAGGTGACCTCAATCAAGATCAAAATTTAGCTG
Source organism: Pinus taeda (assembly GCA_000404065.3). Classification (NCBI taxonomy): domain Eukaryota; kingdom Viridiplantae; phylum Streptophyta; class Pinopsida; order Pinales; family Pinaceae; genus Pinus; species Pinus taeda. The sequence goes on from APFE030231657.1 coordinate 77,454, forward strand.
GTTTAAAACTAAAATCGTGAAGTACCAAGAGTTAGCCGCTCAGTTACATAACCATAAATATCAATAAATAGTGTCTGGGCCATCAGGCCTAGATCCCAATTAAAACATAAAACCAGGTACATCAGTCCACGAAGACCCAAAAAAAATCTAGCCCCAGGTAGTGGCATTCACAAACTTTAAGGACTTTTCAAATCTTCCATAGGCCTCTAATTAAATCACTCCATCATTAATTCTACCTATACTAATCGATCATGAAAATGATGTTGACATCCGTTGAGACTTGTCTATTACTTGCAAATTTTATATGCATAGTAATCTATCATTGAAATCATTCTTGTTATTCAACAAGGACAACCAATATATACTATGCCATTGATCCATTAATACGCGGGGGCGATATATGCCACCCCTTGGATAATGTACTTACTTAAATCCAACATGTGGCATATACTTCCCCTTGGCATTAATGGACTAATGTCATAGTATATATTGGTAGCCTTCAACAAGTGGTCCAATCCCACAAATGGGTAATCTATTCAAGATTTTCAGCCTATTGAATAAACAACCAATTCATAATTGAATAGAAATGAGCCAATTAACATGGGACAGAACAAGTTGAAGGTGTAAGATAACATGTTTCCCCCATCACTACTGCTATCGACAATGCTATGATGACTAAAATTTAGGGCACACCCATGACACCATTTATCCTCTAATATGCCATAGACTTCCATTGCATTCTCCAGAAAAGTAGTATACCATAGAGATATTACCCAACCATAGACAGATAGATGGACAAAGATACTATTAATTTTAGATAACAATGGTATGTTCTATGCTTAGCAAAATTTACTTCAATGTTCCTTTAGTAGCCCAATGAAAATTTCCAATAATTTCCAGTAGCAACCACATTAACTTAATCCCATTGATAGCAAATTGAGATAGAACATAAAATCATGTGCAAAAAACAAGCCAAGACAAGAGGACACTAAATTTGGCGGATGCCAGGGAAAAACCCCAATGTGGGAAAAATCGTTTCATCAAATCTTATTATTATTATTAAATAGCCCAATAGAGAGAGAGAGTACAAAAATCAAATTCACTTGCCGAATACACTATCAAATCAACCATGTAAAATTCTGTAGTAAACTGTAGTCGATTTTAGTCCTAACTAGAAATTCAACGCTAGTCAAAACAACAACAACACTTCACCAATGTAGCTCGGTCCTACTTGGTCAAGCTTAGCCTGAAAAGGAGGTCAAATGCTGCCAAAAACAACTTAGTCAAACTTGGTCAAAGGAGAGATAAAATGTGCTTTGATTTTTTGCGGTCAAAACAAAAGTGAACTTGAAGTCAACGATGGTCAAACTTTCTCCAACACCTCAATTTCTATGCCAATAAATGAAGCCTCAAGAGATCGAAATTTTGCCTCAGAGAACACAGTCAAACTTGGTCAATGAAGCCTTGGTCAATGTTGTCCTAAAAATCTGAAGTTCATCCTTCCATCCACATGTGAGAGAGAGAGAGAGAGAGTTGATCTTCAAGCTATACGAACCAATCAGATTTGGAGAGACGAAATGATCAGTGATATGATGTCCAAATGAGAAGAGAGGTCACTCCTATTTATGCAATTCAATGAGGGTAAAATGGCACATCTATTGGGCTTCATGAGCCTACATTAAGCTAAGGTCGATCTTAACAATTTGTGCACGAGAGAATAAATTCAAAAGTCCATTATGCTTGTCTGAATGAGATGATCTTTATATCAAACTTGGACATGTTGAAAAGAGGAATCCAATGTGATAATTATCTCCATCATATGAGTTGTCCCAAAGTGGAATTTGGCCCAAGTTGCCAATTTTAACTCTCCCTCTCAACTAGGGAGAATTCCAACTGCCAATCCATCTATCATCATCATGTCATCCTGTCATCATATACCATCTCTGTCATCACTTCTCTGCTCTACTTTTCTCCACTGAACCATGAAGTAATAATGAAGAAGAAGTGATCGAGAGTGAGTCATAACACCTTATCACTCTCCACTTACAAAAGTCAGTCCATGATCCCGAATCAATTTGTTGAACACCATGCATCCTATTCATAGGGAGTACGACAGTACACAATGCGTCCATAGATAGTGCTATGGTCCCTAACCACTTTTCCCAACTCATTGGCTAGATGAGAGGTACTTCCCATGAATCCCAGACTCCATGGGTAGTATGTATGTTGGGGCATTGGTAGGATAAGGTGAACCTCTCATCCTACTCATATGCCATAGGAGAAGGTGAGCCACTCATCCTATGCATATGTCAATTGTAGGGGAAGGTGAACCACTCACCCTACATACATGTGTCCACAATCGTAGGGTAAGGTGAACCACTCACCCTACACACATGTCAACCATCATGGATTATCACAGGGGAAGGTGAACCACTCACCCTACACACATGTCAACCATCATGGGTTATCATAGGGGAAGGTGAACCACTCACCCTACACACATGTCAACCAGCATGGTATCATAGGGGAAGGTGAACGACTCACCCTACACACATGTCAACCAGCATGTTATCAAAGGGGAAGGTGAACCACTCATCATGTACATAGAGCACCACTAGGGGAAGATGAACCACTCACCCTATGGTCACACATAGCTCCAAGAAGTACCCCAAGTCCCCAAGAGCTCCCAAAGCTCAGTGTCCAACTCATACGGGACCCTTATAGGAGGGTCTTTCCACAACTCCATGTCTCTCTTGAAAGGTTAATAATTTGACCTTCCCCAAGGGCTTTGTGAGAATCTTCGTGATCTGCTCATCTGTCCTGATGTGTTGCAGCCTTACTGCTCCTCGATGTACCCTATCTCAGATGAAGTGGTACTTGATATCAATGTGCTTGAAGTGGTCGTGGAACACGGAATTCTCTAAAAGGCAAATCGCACTCTGGTTGTTGTAGAAGATCATGGTGGTATCCAACATGTGCTCAAATAGCTCATTGGAGAGCCTCCTCAACTAAACAACTTCACAACAAGCCATACTCGCAACAATGTATTCGGACATGGCGATACTTAAAGCAACTGATTTCTGCTTCTTGCTCATCCAAGATCTTGAATAAGACCCCAAAGAGAAGCAACACCCATATGTGCTCTTATGATCCACCATACTGCCAGCCCAATCAACATCTGTATATCCATGTAACCTCAAATTCTCGACAATATATCTCAGTCCATAGTGGATTGTGCCCCAAAGATATCTCAAGAGAATCTTGGTAGTAATCCAATGAATGTGATGGGGCTCAACCATAAATTAACTCAACATGTTCACAATGAAGCATATGTTAGGACAAGAATTTACCAAGAACATTAGAGCCCCCACAAGTTGACAATACAGAAAAGGGTTCCTAATACCGGCCCAAGAACACTTCCACATAGCTTCTTGAAGTTGAGTTCCATCAGAGTAGATACAAACTTGCAATCCACCATCCCACATCTCTCAAGCAACTTCACAATATATTTTCCTTGAGAAAGGAAAATCTCACCTGGCTTTTTCTAGACCTCTAGCCCTAGGAAGTAGTGCATCATTCCTAGTTCCTTCATCTTGAATTCAGAAGTCAAATACCTCTTACATTGATGAGTGAGAGGATCATCACATGTCAAAAAGAGATCATCCACATAAGGGACCAGAATGAGAGGCCTATCCTTTTCAACCTTGAAGTATAGGTTCAGGTAAGCATCGCTCCTTGTAAATCCTAGCTTCATAAGACAGCTACCAATCCTATCATACCAAACCCTCGTGGCTTGCTTCAACCCATAAAGGGATTTCTTCAACCTGCATACATGTGACTTATTATCTTGAACTTCAAACCCCTTGGGTTGTTCTACATAGACTTCCCCTTTAAGCGAGGCATGCAAGAAAGCAGTTTTGACATCCATTTGGTGCAGGCTCCAACCTTGCGGGGTAGCAAGGGCTATGATTGAACGGATGGTGGTATATTTGGAAATTGGTGAAAATATCTCATCATATTATACTCCTTTCTTTTGAGAGAAGCCTCGAGCAACGAATCTGGCCTTGAACTTTTCAGCATTCCCATTAGCTCCATGTTTGATTTTGCAAAGCCATTTTGAAGTGACCACGGACTTGTCCTTGGGTCTGGGAACCACATCCTAGACATCATTCTTCATGATTGATTCATATCCCTCATTCATCACATCCTTCCAGACTTGGTGTTTCACAACTTCTTCAAATGTATAAGCTTCAGATTGTACAATGGTACTCATGGGAGCTAAGTACCTTTGGTACCTGTTCGACTTCTTCCTTTCACAAAATGTCCCCCTCAGTGAAATATGTTTCTCAACATCTTCAAGAGTATCTTTGAACCACAAAGGTATTTTTCTCAAAGTAGAGGTCTCACTAAGAGGTGGATCAATGAGATCCATCGAGCATTAGGTCATCATTCGAAGGTTCATCCTGCTTTCCTGCATCATCATCATTGTCCTTCCTAGGGATAGGAAGATCTCAGACTTTCCTAAGGGCATAATCTTCATCAAAAGTGACATCATGACTTATTATCACTTCTCTTTGACCAATCACATAGATTCTATATGCCTTTGATGTTTCACTATAGCCCACAAATATTCCTTCCTTCCTAGATGCATCTAGCTTGTTTATTTTCTCTTTCAACGCATGAAAATATACGGGACAACCAAAAATTATAAAATGAGAAACATCAAGCTTCTTATCGGTAAAAATTTCTTCAGACATCTTGAAGTCCAATGCTTGTTGTGGGCATCTATTTTGAACATACACAATGGTGTTGGAAGCTTCTCCCCATAAGAACTTTTGTAGGCCTTGGTCATGAAGCATGGCATGGGTGGCTTCTATGATAGTTCAATTCTTCATTTTGACAACTCCATTTTTCTCAAGAGTATATATAGTAGTGGTCTCCCTCTTAATGAAAACTTCTCTATAATATTCATTGAATTCATTTGACTTGTATTCGGTTCCATTATCGACCCTCAATATTTTGATCTTCTTCCTTGTTTGATTCTCAACTAAGGTTTTGAAAGAGCGGAACCATTTGAACACTTTTTCCTTCTTCTTCAAGAAATAGGTCCATGTTCTGCGAGAGAAGTCATCCACAAAAATTACATAGTACAAATATCCACCCAAAGATGTTACAAGCAACACACCTTATAGATCAAAATCGATCAATTGAAGAATATCGGTAGTTTGACTTTGACTTGAGGGGAATGGTCCCCTTGTTTGTTTTCTAGTTGTATAACCCTGACACACACCTTCATGATATAAATTGAATCCAGGCATACCTGTGGCCATCTTCCTTACATCGGGTAAGGCTTTATAATGAAGGTGAGAAAATATTCAGTGCCATAATTCAAATTAAAGAGAAGTATCGCAAGGAATTGCTCCCAACGGAATTCCTCCAACCTGAGAAAGAGCTTCAGCTCTAAATCCAAGAGTGAATGCGTCTTTCGTGTTCCTTTGCCAAACACGAAAATTACTATCAACGAATGTCAACTTGAAACCTTTATCTTCCATCGCACAAATAGATATTAGGTTCTTTTTCAAATTAGGTACATACAACACTTCTTGTAAATGAAGGGTTTGACCTTGATTTAAGTGGAGTAACATTCCCGATTTCTTTCATGGGATAAGTGGCATTATCCCCAAGTATAATCTCCATATTTGTCTTGTTTTCAATCAAGTTTTAGAGGGACTCCTTATACCCAGTGAAGTGCCTTTAGGCACCACTATTAATCAACCAATGATCCAGTTTATCCAGAGGAGAGGTAGTCGTAAGGGCAGAAATAAGATAAAATTATTTTTTCTTTTCTACAACATTAACTTCTTCATACCTTGAGTTTCTTGAATTCTTGGGAGGATGACCATTTCCATATCGAGCAGCGGGAGCATTTTTATTTTCTTTGTTGTTATACCCATTGTTCCTTTGATAGCCATTTCCTTTGTATTTGTTTTTACTGTTGTCATAATCTCTTGCATTATCATTCTTGTGAGGACACTCTCTAGTGAAGTGGCGAAACCTGTTGCAATTGAAGCATCTCTCTGAAGATGTTTTCTTCGGTTTGGGAGCTAGAATAGCTAATTAGGTCAATGGATTTGTGAATTTACATGCCACAGATGTAAGATGCATATATAAATGCTTCATTTGGGCCTACAAGAATGCATTGTGCATAGATCTATACAGGTTGCAGAAGAAGATTTTCTCCTTCATAGCTCTTGAATACACCTGCAAAAGAGAGATACCCAACAAAAAACCTTGTCCCAAAAACAAATCAGAAAATACTTGATTAAGAAATGTGTTCCTTGCTTGTTTCAGAACATTTGTAAAGAGAGTCAAGATGCCAAGGAAGAAAAAGGTGTTGTTTGTAGTTGAGCCACCAGGAGGAGTCATTAGAAATATAAAACCAAGCCACCAAATAGATTCATCATTTTGATTTTGGATTTTGCTGGGCCAGCCTGTGTTTAGTTGTCAACAGCCTCAGTTTATGATATTTGATAGGCAAGGGTTTATTGTTTAAGTATTTAACATCCAAGGTGAAACCTACAATGCAACATTTAACAGCCAAGAAGATGGTTATGGTCACTTAAATACGGGGTCCCCTATTCTAGGGACCCCGACATCCCCCTATCCCCCATGATGCTCCCTAAAATTTGAGGGGTGTCTCCACATGTCCTCAAAGTGGAGTTCCTAGCTCCTGCATCTGGATATTTAGAAACTTAGTGGAACACTGGAATTATCCGTGTAAGGCTAATTCTCATGAGGAAGTACCCCATCTTAGCCCAGGGAAACTAAAATGTTTTAACAAGAACTAGTTTTACTTGTTAAAGCCAAATCCAATTCATTTCTTTTCAGTACCTTCCTAGTTATAGTCATTAGATATAGGGTCTCCTATGCTAGCGACACCAACATTCCCTTGTCCCCCATGAGGCCCCATAAAATTTGTGGGGGGGGGGGGTGTCTCCATATGACTTTCAAGTGTGTTGCCCAACTTCTGCATCCCCATGTTCCATAAATTCGGTGGAACATTAGAATTATCAGTGTAAGGCTACCTTTCATGAAGAACCATCCCCTATTAGCTCTGGTGAATTGAGGCTTTTTAAACAAGAACTGGTTTTACTTGTTCAAGACAAATTCATCTTTTTCCATTCCAGTCCCTTCCTACATGTGCACATACTCATATGCTAGCATTTTCGGCTTAATGAGGACAGTGATTCCCTTGTATTCTTGTAATTAGATTGTTGTAGCTCTCTTTTATCCATGATGTACTCATTTTCCCTTGAAGTAATTTATGATTCATCTAAAAAATTGCAGGATTCTGTCAAATTTTAATTACTTCCCCCTTAAAAAACCTTGAAATTATGGACTACAAATTGCTATATTCAATACCAAACAAATATTAATTTATTGAGCACATGTTCAAGTGATTAAAGAACATTCTGTGCTCATACCTGGGTTCTAAACCCAGAAGACATGTTATCACACTAATGTTGCCCACAGAGTTAACTTATGCATCCATGGTCAGTAGAAATCCAAGTGACATGGATGGCCTAAGGATGTAGATTATCTCAATGAATGATGCCAAGCTCAAGCCTTTTGTGGACTTTACAGAATAGATAATTCTTGGTCATGGCATTTGAGCCAAAGGAAGAGCCAACAATTAACAAAGGGATATTTAACAACAAAGGAAAAAATTGTGCCTTGACCAAAATCCCATGATTGATAATACGTTAATAACACATTAATCTAACCTTTATATACTTCATTGTAGAAATTTTTAACTCCTTATCCAAAACCAAACCTAATTAACACTGTAGCACTAATTAGGACAAATCCTTGATTTTACCCCTGCAAGATTACCAATTCAAAACCCTAATAGGTTACCAATGGGGTGTTGGTTCAAAACTTACTGGCTAGGTAGATCACATCTTCATATAGTTCAATTCTCATCATAGAACTATATATATTAGATGGATGATATAGCAAAAATTAAAATATGATGTCTTAGGTAGTAATGAGAATGGGATGGCATTCCTTGGCACTCAAAGAATACATTAAAATATCAGAAATGGTAGTGAAGGTGGTAGTAACTAATTTTTATTAATAAGACAAAAAATCCATGGGAATTATTCAATTGAATTCAATAGCACACAAGAAGACATATTGTAAAATCTTCACATGAATCCCTATGGTTCATAGGTAAACTATAAAGATTGGATAACCTTGAATTCAGAGCAAGACACTCCTTAATACTAAATAGGTTGGTAATAAATTTCCATAGCATCTAAAGGTAAATACCTTACTCAATGTTGATGATAAACCAACGCGGGAAATAGAAAAATAGCAAGTATTTGAAATAATTCACTGCCTTGCATTATATTCAAATATAATAAAATAAAATAAACAATGTTGACTATAAATCTTGAACATTTATCTTGATAACTGAAAAAAGTTATCCATAACTTAATAGACAATTGGGAAAAAGTTCTTGATTAAATAAGAAAACATATAAAAACTAGGATACAAATTCTACAAAAAGGGAGGTGAATCTTCTGGTAGACTCTTAGATATTTTGTGAATATAGTGGCCCCTAGGGCATTAGAGAAATTCAGCCTACGGGTTTCAAAATTCCAACTCTTTACAAAGTCTTAAATTCTGTCTTTTATCCCCTCTTGCATACTAAGTTACAGCCTTCTTTAGTGTAACTGGTTTCCAAGAAGAGAAAGGAAGATGAGGTGTCTTGAGGAGGTTTTTCTCCTTAGGTATGGAGCGTCTCAATTTTCTTAGAATATAGTGTACTTTGTTGGCATTATTTCTCCATGAATTCCTACATTTATAACAATTTGTCAGTTGCCTTATCTATAGTCATAAAGTGAATATGCTATTAGTGTATTTCCGCGTATTCATTCTGAATTCCATTTGTCATTCTGAAAATACTATCCCCTCAATGAATGTATCAACATCCATTCAGAAACTGATTGATGGAATGCTTTATGAAGAAAATGGGAAATGACTTTTCCTAGCTTGTTTTTTCGTATGAATGCACCTTTGCTTCTCATTTGTTCATTTTAATTTGGAGCTACTGCCCTTGACCTTTCTTTTTGTTTCTGCATAGGATATACCAACACTAAAGCTTGAAATAGTGGAAAACAATTTTTTTTCTTTTTTTGATACTATTTATTGTTTTCAGTATGGCCATCATAGGTTTCTAGTTTACTAGCCATGGAAATTTAGTAGCAACATTTGGAAATGGACCCAAACACAACAACCACATTTCAAATTATGTGTGAATTGATTTATTGGAAGGTTGGTTGACATTCTACCAACCATTATTTTAATCTTCCTTTTGGATCTATTGTAGAAACTTGCCTATGCCCTAAGGACTTACACCACTAAATCCTAAGAAGTTACCTCTTTCTCCCAATAGATGAAATAAAAGAGCATGGGAGTTCATGTTAAGCTTACTATATAAAAATTCAACAACATTCACTCTTCCTTTCCCATTACTCAGTAAAACTCAATCTTCCTGCAGTTTTAGAGAATCGGGGGCCTTCATATTTTGCACAGTGATTCTGAGTACATTCTCTTAAATGATTTCCAATGAGAACATGATTCAGATGAAGGAACAAGTTGTCTTCAAGTGAGAGGGAGCCAGAATTTGATTGATAGCGTTAGTGTTGTAAGAGCTTCAGAAATAGCAATGCCAAACTAAATACAAGTTTTTGGATCTAGCACAAGCATAAGGCACACCATTATACCAGAAAATTATAATGATGTCACAATGCGAAGAAAAAAAATGAGCTTGCATCTGACAAGCACAATAAACATTCAATTATGCCTGTTGGATCTAGATATGCAGGTACATTTATATTCATAAAATATGAAGGCCAAGTAGACAGTTGATGTTCACTAATGCTTTCAATAATGAGAATATACTTGCTCACATAGTTTGGATCAAGAGGGCTGAAGACTTTTTCCACTCTATCCATTTGTGGGGCTCTCTGCTACTGATGCAACCAATATTGCTACAAATGTAATAGAGACAAACATTCAAACCGAGATTACAAGAGTTATTGCTACTTCAACATCTTATCCAACACAACACACTTTTTTTAATACCTAAATGTGACAACTAAACTATGACAAACATCAGAAATGATGCGAACTGCTCGGATGTCATGACTGCATTGAAACTGACAACTAGGACAAGAGTATCCAACAAAGAACCTAAAGGCTCGAACCTAAAAATAAATTTCACAGTTTAGACCTCATGGAAAGGTCATACATATTATGTTTCAATGGATCTCTGAAGTTTGACAATGACTAACTAGAGGGAAATCATGTACAAGCTCTAAAAGTTGATAAAGAATTGGAACAATCCCATAAAGAGGCACTTGTTTTTCCAATTGAAGGATAGTTTGATGTAAGCTATAAGGGAGTCAAAGACCTGTTTGAAGAATATGAAGAAGAAAAATAAAATGGTGGTGTCTTCCCTATTATAATGGGGAGTCTCATAGGCTCCCCTGAGGATGATAACGCTGACTACGAAGAAAATTCTAAAAAAAATTAGTTTGATGCCTTGAGTAGTGATAAAGACACTTCACCAAAGGAGGATCAATGCGATTTTCTTAAAGAAACCACTAGAGACAAGAAAATTGGCATGGAGTATTGGGTGAACGATCCTCTTTTTAGCATCATCGGAGACCACCATGAAATTTTGTTCCCTAGTGAGATAGGGGTGGTATTGCAGTAGTAACAAATGAAGAATCTGAACCAGGGTCTAGAAGAAACAACATCATTTTCCTCATGGGATATGATGGTATGCTCACTGTCCTAGAAGGACATAGCAGAAAAATGAGTCAGGTTGAAGAATTGAGGTGCATAGAAGATCCAGGTTATGAAGTCCCGGGGCTGAAAGGGATAATTTCCTATTGGAAAATGAAAACCTCATGACACCAAACCATGCTCATGATATTGATGAAAGTATCGTTGTTTTTGACTCAGAAATTGAGCAAGACAATTACAAATCTATAACCATACATTTGGAGGATTTTACCTTAAAGTCTTCATGCATGCCATCTAATGAGGACCCAGGAAAGGAGTTTCTATAGAGGGCTAAGGTTAAGTGTGTTAGAGACAAGATTTCAAGACCAGTAAAAGGACCCTCAAATAAACCTTCTGAAGGGTTGCTCCATGAATCAAATTTTGTAAGTTTGAATAAAGTTTTGATTCAAAATCAACACTAGGTACGATATGATAAGGTTTTCCTTATCAGAAAGAGCACCATTCTTCGAGCCTAAGTCGTGATACAAACATGAGTGTTCTTAGCCCTATAGACAACCTTTCCTTTGCTAGAATGAAAATATATTTTTCATGAACCAAAGAGAGTCTGAATATGGATGTTTGAAACTTTTCACAAGAGCTTTAGAGGGTGGATTTAATGAAGGTATCAATGATAAGGAGGGTTTCTCTCCCATAATATGCTAGTTTCACAGTGATCAAGGAATTATAGGCCGATTTTTGCCTAGAATGATGAGAATTCATGATCCCATGGTATAAAAGGAAGGGAATGAGGACACTAACCCACCAGGAACAACACTTGTGGCTTGTAAGTACTCTTATTTTAACATATCACCTTTTTTCATGATGACTAAACATAGGAAAGGAACACTGCAACCTTGAGATGATGAAGTGGATTTGTTGGATAATTGATTTTTCCTTAACAAATCTATGTTGATATGTTCAGATTTGAGGGTTCTCAAAAACTCTTTACGGAGCACTTTCCCCCCAAGTTAGAGCCATATACTATTTAACATTTTGCACATGGATTGGCATATATATTCTAGAATATGGAATAAAAAGGGAGTCCTATGGAAGGAAGCCTTTGATGATAAATATAAATGACCTCAGGATTATAGTTTTATTGATATGTCATCACACATAAGAAACTCCTATAGGATCCAGTGTGATGTTTTACTAGAAAAAAAGTAGTAACTGCAAAAATTTTCTTTCTACAGTTAAAATTTCCTTGGAAAGACAATGTAACTCATCTTTTGTAGCCTATCTTATCGGTTCAAAGGGAAATCAAAGATTTCTCTCATAATCATGATATCATATTCAATAGGAAGGAGGGTCCTTGATATGTACCAGCATTTATTATGTCATGGTGATGGCAAAATCAAGTGTTATTGAAGGTTTTGTCTTAGACAAAATGCAGTGCTAACACACAGCTTGTTCTTACAGATTGTAACATGTCCTTTCAAATTGGTGGAGTGAGTATCATCTTAGAATATTCTGGTATAGGTTGGCACTAATATGCATCAGCAAGTTCCTAGTGCAAACCTATGTAGAACTCTTATATTACAGAGCTTCCCAGTGAACTAATTACAAATAACTTTGTTGTTGAACAGTTGCAAATATTGGCAAAGTAAACATATATTGAACTGCAATTTGTTTGTTGTATTTATGACCACAGAGGAAAGCACATGTTGGCATTATTTTAAGTAGGGATATAGGTTTAAGTCAATGCAATGGAAGTGGTTACATACATTGTAAAGAAACAATAACTTCTCCATACACAAGATTTATTAGTAGATTTTCTAGTGAATGATCCTCTAGTTGTATCTTTTTTTCTTAGCCTTTGAAATCATCAAAAGTGCCTAGAAACCTAGAACAGACTTACCCAGTTATAGTAAATTCATGTTTTTTCATGACCTCAGATCTGTGGTATGTTCTGAATCTGATATTAAAAATAGTACAAACATATGCCCAATGATGCGTTGGAAATAGAGAAGGCCATGAAAGTACTTATTGGAGCATTGTAATGCCTAGCTAGCTATAGGAAATAGACTTGCATGAGTAGAGTATGAAGTCTAAGGTGATAGTCAAGGTAAAGGGATGGAAGAACTGAGAGCACCATCTGAGCGATGAATTTGGTCTTTCACACTGGAACTTTTCACCTTCTTAGTAGTCTAAGGCTCTCTGGACAGATCAAATCTTATGCCCTTCATTTTTAGCTCCTAAATACATCTACTCATAGCCCTAGAGGAAACCCTATAATTACCATTTTCCCATTGTACAATGAACTTGGAATCATCCCTTATCCGAAGAAAGTTTATACCTCTTTCAACAACAATTTTTAGCATCAATAAAGTGCAAATATCTCTATTCTATTATTAGTATCAACCCTGACTACTACCTTTAAAAGAAACAACATGGTTGTATCCAATAATTATATTGCCTCCTCCTCCATATTTTCCAGGAATACCTTGAAAAACTCCATCAAAATAGCTCCATACCTTTAATTTATCAATCTCATAGTTTTTAAAATTTCATTGGTTGTTTGTATTTATAGGTTTGCAAATATGTCGATATGCATATCTGACATGATAAACTCATGATACCCAACTAATATGTGATATTCATGATATCCACTCACATATCTCCTTTTGTTAGCACAACACAATTCTTATTCTATTTTCCTAAACATTAGGGAAAAGAAGACACATCTAGCATTCTAACACTTGATTTTTCTCAAATGAAAATTCGAGCCTTGAGGAGAATTTGGCTACAACAAGTAACTCCAGTCAATTGTCACTGAAGCATAAATGGTTCATACAAACTAGAAGCATGCGTAGAAACCAACTGCATCTATCAATACAAAGAAAGAATATGGGATAATTGTCATGTAGTCGAAGTACAAAATACCAGGGACAACATTTGTAATCTCCATGTTGGTGAAGAAGTAGAATGTAGCATACAGGAATAGGTAAAGTGAATATGAGCCTGAAGTTAGATAAGCTCTCCACCACTAGTGGTAGTCCTCACTACACAATTGAAAGTAGCAGAGGATAGTAGTGATCTCTACAGAAGTAACAATAAGGATAAAAAAGACAATTAACAAAAACCCAAAAATGTAATAAAATTGATGCAACCAAGTATATGTTAAGATGAAGAATAATCCAATGAAAAGTGAACTAAAGGGTAATATGCCTCCAATGAGTACTGAGAAAACTGGATGCATGTACCATTCCTGCTCTGGAATCTACCTGGGAATTTTATTTGTCTTAACATGATCTTCAATTATAGGTTTCTTGTAGCCAAAGTAACTACCAACAAAGACACAAATATCACAAACCATAAAAATACCAAAGTAGACATTGTCCTAATTGGTACAGCACCAGAGGGATCTTCACCGTAGATCAATGTATTGAGGACAAAGAAAATGCCAGGAAACAATGCTAGGGAAGATGAATGCAGTCTTTAGCGTGTTTGTTTTCCATTTTGTGCCCTTGAACATATTATATAGATAACCATAAGAGTAGACAACAAACAAACCCATGAACACCCACAAGAGAACCATAGTTGTCATCAGTCCACCATGATAGGATGGTGAAAGAAATCTAATCATGGTAAATAAAATTATGAAAAGTGTCATCTAGTTTCTTCTTAGGCTTCATCTTGTGTCTCCAATTGATTGTAATTTGAGATTGTAAGATAATTGTCACTTACTTCAACTTTGCATAAGGCTGGTTGCTAGATTGACATGATCTATTGTTGCCCATTTAAGGTCTTGGTCAACCTTTTCACACCTCACATAGGTTACTCATTAATGTCTAACCTAACACTGTAATCGTTGCCATCAACTTCCTCTTGCGATGGGATTGTAGAGAGTTTCATCCACAGGTTTTCCACTTGTTATGATTGAGATAACAGGTCTATGTTAAGTGTGCCCTCATTATGACATGTATAATCCAACCAATTCTTTTTTATCAAATCTACTCTTAACATGTGTTGTTTTAATCAATCTCTAAACTACATTTTTGTAGTGTAACATTTGACTCATGTTTGACTTTGAAGGCAAATGCATAGGATTCTTGAGGCACATTCAGGATTGTTAACATAATTATTCGTTTTGTACTACCTTTAGTTTTACATACTCAAGAAAAGGAAACAAGCTACCTTTAGTTTTACATGCTCTAGGGTACACTTCAAGTGCATGAAAGTTTTGTAAAGGAGCTCTTATTGACTGGTATATATAAATGTAGTTATAAATTGCAATCCTAAGGTACCCCCTGTAGCATGTTGTTACAATCTGAAGTCTACAGCGGAGGCCTAATGCATCTTGATCTTGGTTTAACTGTACCGAAGCTATAGTAGCTGCAAATATAAAAGACACGGGACAGGAAGGTAGAAGTTATTCATATGAGTCCTTGAATGTGGATTAAATATGAAGAATACAGGGGCCTCGACGAGTAAATTAGTGATCAAAATTTGTGGTACAATAGGGATCAGGATGTAGTAAATGTTGCAGAACTCGAACCTGTAACTAGAGTAGATTTTGAATTTAGAGTTCAAGTCTACAAGGTATGGAAAATGCTAACAACCAAACTTCCACCATCATATAGTACATAATCCTATAGAAGATGCATTATGATCTTAAAGAATATCATCCACAACAGACCAAACTCATAGAATTTCATAACAACGCTCAAATTGGAGGACAAGATATAACATTGTTATAAAATGGTATAGATATAGATATATATAGAGTAATTTGAGCCTTGAGCACTAGAATGATTTTAGATAGGGCAAAACCATTAACATTGACTTAAATTTGAAAAAATTGGAGGGCGAATTTGTCATTGTATGCTTGAATAGGGGTTTTTCCCAATGGTTTGGAGGCTCTACTCGAGGCGCTTTAATGTCCATTTGTCCACATGCAAGGTTGGTGTTATATGGAGAGTTTGAAGGTCAACCCTTTTTCTTATATGGAGTTGATATTTTTGTGCTTTGAAGCCCAATGTGGAGGCATTTGGATGACCAATATGGCATTTTAAAAATCATTTTTGAAGAATCTATGTGGTTATTAGAAAATACTTGGAGCTAATTTATGCACCATTGATGGGGGAACAATATCATTTATTGGTGGTAATTGCACCCACTTTGGAGGCCAATTTTGAAATGATACTAGCAGAGTTTTGTGGCGTGTCCACTTTTGAGGGGCTAAGTATGGAATTTGCGAACCCTTGTACCCACGTTGGAAACCATTTGGGGTTGTGTGCACCAAAATTCGATGCTTTTCAACAGTAGATTGGGAGAATTTTGGGGCATATCATGCTCTAGGATACATTAGTGCTCTCTTTTCCATATACTATCATAGGTGTAAAAATACAAAATCACTCTTCAATATAAATGAACTTTGTCTTAGCACTAATCAATGAGCCAGACATTGTTGTAGACTATGATCTAGAAAAAGAAACACTTACCAAATTGAAACATTAACATAGTGATGCTCTTTCACACAACATTGAATCAAGGAGACACAAAGAAGTGACCCTAGAAACCCAACCAGGAAAGCTAGATTTATGGAATTCATTATGCTCAGGAAATTCATTACTAAGAGTGAGCTATGCATGCCTAGGAATTCCATGCATTGTTACTCACTTAAGAAAATCAGATGGCCATGTCTCAAACACATCTTCGCTCATCATGGATAAGATCCTTTACTCTATCCACCAATCTTCAACCAAGCTCCACTCTTTGAGCTCTCTTCTCTACAAACTTCCCAAGTTCTACTTGCAGCCCCCTTGCTGATGTTCTCACTGCAACCTTCATTTTCTTAATTGGATGCCTTTGGAAGGCCAACTATCACAATGGTTAATTACCACTTCCAATTCGCTAACCACGACAAAGTGAAATAAAAGAGGACATGTTTACAAAATTTACAAAAGTAAAACAACTAGGTGCATATTACAAAGTTTGGTGAGGATCCAGTTTGGATCAAAGTATCAATGAAATGGCTATTAGACTTTGTCAAAGGTGATTAATGAGGTCAAAAGAAAGATGTAAAGGGAATAAAATCAGCTTAATCTAAGGAAACTGCATCTCTAACAAAGATAATGCTAGACCCTAGGATGTGAAGCTATGGTTATGTGTAGCGATGACAAGCTCTTGGATCAATGAGAATCAAAGACAAGATATAATGTCATCCTTGGGCTAAAGTTCACATTGGTACAAATTTCTATATTATGCATTTAAATATTGTGAAAAGTTTGCAGAGTTGAGTTTTTGAATTTCAGGTTCAATAGATACTTTAGCTAGCTTGATGAGATTTTTGTTACTTATCAACTTCTTCAACGAAGATGGTTGAGAAAATTATGTTTGATTCCTAAATATGAACATCTTTTCCCATGTTGAATGCATTTCCTTTCTGCTATCAATCTCTTCAAAAGTATAATGCCAAATTTGAATGGTGAAGTCCCAATTGAAGAAATATCTTTGATTCTCTTCCAACTTTTTATGCAAGACACATTTGGAGGGGTCCTGGATATCATGTTTCATAAATTCTCTACTGTCAATAGTCAATTATGAACTATGGTCTGGTTAAAAATATTCACCTTTGGAAAACCATCATTTTTCTATATGTAATTTTGTATCTTGGTACAGGGAGGTAGCAACATCTATGAAATTAGAGAAATGTAACCTAGTTTTACTGTGTATTCAGTACATTTTACCCCATCCATGGCTACAAGAGTGAGTTTGTCTACATGAGCTATAACATTCAGATTCATTTTTAAAACAACCAGTTGAGGGAGAAGTTTATCTGGAGGAGACATAGTTCTCCATCCAACCATATGCCTTCATCTTCTTCATCCCATATTAAGAGATCATAAATAGTTTTGATTCCCTAATCCATCATCTGATTTCTTAATTCCATTAACTCATGTTTTTTCTTAAGTAGTGGTTCTCCCCATTACACCATCCTCCCATATGTTTATCATTTTTCTATTACCTGGAATCCATTTCAGATCGGACTATAATAGGGGTCCTGCTGCTTTACAGTCACAAGATTGGAGACCCTTGCTCCTCTAGGAGAGGCTTATCAGGATTCCAAGAGCTTTTTCTTCTTGGGAAAGCATATTTTTGTGACTATTGTTTCTTTACACTATTTGTGGGTCCTAAAGATAATCCACAAGAGTATGTTTGCACTACGGGCAATATTCATGAGAGCAGGGTCCTTAATTTCCAGACTAACATTGTCCTTCAGAGCTTGGATCATGTTCCAGGTTAAATGATGAAACTTTTTAGAGTTATATTTTCTACTTTGAGTCTGAAACTTTTTGATCTCTTTGTAAAAGAGTTGAGCATTGATATAAAGGAAGAGAGGATAGGACATATTTTATGAGCACTACTCTACTAGTCAGGCTTAACCACTGAGAACTGCAGACAATCATTTTATTTTTAATATTGATCAATAAACAATAGATGATGGGTGGCCTAATGTTATTAGAATTCCTAGATACTTGAAGGGGCTCCAGTTTGAAAAGTGTGGAAATTTTGAAAATTCTAGAAATGAGCTATATTTGCTAAGCATTGTTGTTCCATCTATATATTTGGCTTTTCACTTTGTTTACTTTTCCACCAGATGCGTTTCAAATTGGAATCAATAAACTATGGGGAAGGTTTGGAATCTTTGTGGGACAAGGGGTCATAGTGATCAGCTGAGCTTGTAGTTTTTCTTTCTTGAGAAGCTGATGTAGAGGTTTTTCCTTGATTTGATCTCTACCTCTGAGAGGATTGATTTTGGTAGGTGCATTTCCTTGATGTTGACAAATATTCTTCTGAACAATTTCCCCTCAAACTTCCTCTTTAGATGGAGTTTGCATTAGGTCTTCTTTTTTCGCCATTGATGAAACCACAATATTTGTGGTATGAATTATACATGGATGGCAAAAATTCATTATTAGATTCTTTAGTGCACTCCCCTTTATTTATTAGATTGACATCAACCCCTAATAATGTTGTTCATGAAAGCTATCTAAAAAGCCTTGCAGGCTGTACAAATCTTCTATAGAAATACTTTTTCAAAATGTGTGGTCTATTGATAATGATATTGGGGGGAGGCTCATAATGGAAGCCAACCATGAACATAGTAAAATTGTCCACAATTTTACTTTTTATAGCTTCATCAATAAGATCTTTGCAGCATGTTTTCAGATTATTGTGTTCTTGTTTCTTATGCTTGGAAAACTCAACTGGATTTTGGCTTGTAAGACTTCCCAGATACATGAAAAGAAATTCATCATCTTTTAACAATTTTGTTTTCTTTAACTCAGGCTCTCCACTCAAATGCCTACCACCAACAGCAAGATTTCCAATCACCCAAAACCCTTGTGACATTTAACTGAAAATTCAAATAAACATCATCCACATGTCCTCCTAATCCTTGAATATGTTTTATCTTTCTTGTGCAACAAGGCTTGTGATCCCTTGACATTTCTACAGCTCGTCCATGCCTATGCAACACAAATTGATAGTGTCCAACATTTACAACCAATAGAGTTATCCCAGAAACCATTGTAGTTAGGGTTGATGTACTTGATGAAAGAACAATGTGAAGTAAACAATCCTTAGCAAATGTTTGTCTGTCTCTGTAAAAAAAATTCTAATTTCTTTCTCTAGTGCTAAAGGAAAATTAGGATTCTCTACAATGAACCTCGATAGATTGTCATTAACAAAATGGGTAGCAGATTTTCCTCCATGTCCATCAAACACCCTATAGAAGACAACAGGACATTGACCAAAGGATCTCTGGTCATATGTTTTTGGAAAAATCAACAATCCATAAATTTGCAGCTTCCATTTTTTTCATGACATCCTATACCATACCATAATTGAGAGTGGAAGATTGGCGTAAAGTCTGTTGCCAAACATTCTCTATTTTTATTTCAAACAATGCTTGAAGTCATCATGCAGTATCTATATTACCCCTCCGTGACACTGATAGAACCCTTCAAATCTTAGTAGCAATATACTACTGTAGCATTCTCCTTATTAGAGCATGGCCAAGGTGGAAGTTATGAAACCTTTTTGAGGCTGAATTAGTTGTACACAATACCATTTTACTGGTTGAAATGATGTTGCTTGACGACCTATAATGTTGAAACTACCTATAGAAGACCCTTTTGCAATAGTATTTTTGTGCAACTGCTATCATGTTAACAATTATTTTCCCACTGAATAGGAATAAATCCAAACCATTTGTTCCTTCTATCTATTGCTTGCATTTGGCTCCTTTACTGGTGATTAATAATATAAAATAATGATCAATATTTTCCAGATTAACATAGCCATGGAAAACCATCTTGAACTTTCCTTAGATAAGGAGGATATCTATAAGTTGTTCTTGGAAATAATACTTGTACTGACTACTTGAATATATCACTGTTTTATGACTACCATTTCTAATCCGCCAGTGAATACTCTTTGGAATAATTTGAAATCTAAAGGTCAACAAAATAAAACAGTAGGAGATGACATCACCCAGTGTTTTATTCCTCCAATGAGCCTTGGAGAAAACAAAAAAAGGTGAAGGCCAATTCTGTCTTCAAAAAGCAATGATACAAAAACAATCTTTTTCTAGCCTAGTGCTTTTCCTTGTTCTAAATTGAGCAACAACAGTTTTCTTTAGGCCCTTTGATTTTGTGTATGGACTGGATAAAGGCCCTTTTCCCACTTTTAAATATGACTTTGATTTCAATTTGATAACCTGGTAAATCGAGTTCCTTCTCATTTGGTTTCAAATTTTAGATTTCACTTACTCGACCATGATCAAAACTACTAGGGTATGAAATTTGAACATGTTGGGATACATGGAGGACTTTGAACATGTTAGGACTTGTCAACCTCCTACTCAATGTTCTAAAATTAGTGCTAAAGGTTCATGTTTAAAATCAATATTTAAAGACTAAAATTTAAAAGAACTAAAATGACATAGGAAATACTCAACCAATTGATAAGAAGATCACTCATATGGGCTACATCTCCGGGTTCGCTTCAATTAACAAATTGAATTGTTCATAAAGATGCAAAGTACATCATGTTTCCTCTCTACATCAAAATAATGGCCTCAATCCATAGAAACTATCTATGATGTTCTCTAGGAAGATGACAATGGCTTCTTCCCGCAATCCATGAACTTAGGCTTTCCTTATTCTCCTGATGAAGGGGAACTCTATTGTCGATTGAATCCCATAACCTGAATCTGTTTCCTTTTATTCTTGCTAAGGCGTTACTGAATCCGGAGGCCTTTTAGATGCGAACACTGGTAGCTAACTCATACATGTCTTCATACTTAGGAAAACCCTTCCTCTTGCTCATTTATATAACCACAAAAATAGATTACTTAGTGTTCCAATGTATAGACTGTGGTATCTGTGGAAGATTTCTTTACAGAGGTGTTGGCTTGAATTTATTCAACTCTTCATTTGTAGATCCCCTTTTTTATGTTATTAAGAAACATGCTCCCACTCACTTGCTTATGCTTTTGAGTGCTTCCATCACCTTCTCCTTTGCATCCATCACGGGAGTCTTGATTAAGGTACATTGTGACATCGTTGGCAAGCTCACGAAGTTTCAATTAACATATGGTTTTTCTATTTCACGTGGAATTTACTAGTATTGTGGCATAATGTATTACACAATGAATTCTTTGTTAGTAGACCTTTTTTTGTGCGTTTGGTTAGTATATGGACATTTGGGATGAAAGAAATTAAGTTTTGTTGATGGTTTAGTTTCCAATTTGGTAAACCACAGAAAAGGATTTTGATATCATGTAATTTGGTATCAGTTTTATAGTAGAACCCTTTAAACTAGCCCTTCGACTAGTTTGATGACCTATCCCATATTGAAACGACTAGTTTGGAAACCAATATTGTCAGTTTGACTAGTTTTGGTTCTGCACCAAACTAGTCTAGGTGTGGCTGCAACAAAATCTAGAGGATGAAGCAAATTTTAAAAAACCTCAAAACCCCTCAGCCCCCTAAAACCCTAAACCATTGTGTGTAGCAGCTTGTAGCATGTTGTGTTTTGGACTCTAGGGGAAACTTAGAACATCATTATTTATGTATATTGTTTCAGATTTGTATTGCACTTGGTGCCATTTTTCTATATTTTCCCTTACATGGCATATAGATGAGTGGCATGTTTTTCTTGGACTCTAGAGGCCATCTAGAGCCTCACTGTTTATGTATTTTGTTTTGGATATGCATAGTTCTTAGTTCCATTTTGTTATATTCACCCTTAAATGGTATATACATGAACAAAATTTCAATATTTGGTCTCTAATGATTTGAATTTACATTGAATGATTGATGTGTGTGTGCGTATTTCTTTATTGATTAAAATTTTCATTTTTATGGAATTTTTTGTGAAATGGTTTACAAGCAGAATCATCAACTGACTCTGATCTAAGTACAATTTGACCCAAAGCTAATTCAGAGTTTTAAAGCATTGGTCATGTTATGGGGGTTGAGAGCATTTGGAACCCAAACATAGACCAAAACGTTGAGATTCTGCTCTTATTAAAGAAGGATCTATGGGGATTGTAATTGGTATCAATTTGGAGGAAGTATGTATCTCATTTTGAAGGTAGTGTCAAGGTAAAAGTGCAATCCTTGAAGTGGATATCATTTGATTTTAAACTTCGCTCAAATATTTCTAGTATACAATCCCTTCAGGGTCCATGCAACTAATGTATAAAGAGATTGTATAAACATCCTTTCCAAACATGTCTTATAGTTTCTAATTTAATTTTGAAGAAAGGCATAGAGATGTGTGGCATGCTTTTTCTTGGACTCTAGGGAACACTTAGAGCATCATTGTTTATGTATATTGTTTCAGATTTGTATTGCACTTGGTTCCATTTTTTTTATATTCACCCTTACATGGCATATAGATGAGTGGCATGTTTTTTCTTGGGCTCTAGAGACCATCTAGAGCCTCACTGTTTATGTATTTAGTTTTGGATATGCATAGTTCTTAGTTCCATTTTGTTATATTAACCCTTAAATGGTATATACATGAACAAACTTTGCATATTTGGTCTCTAATGATTTGAATTTACATTGAATGATTGATGTGTGTGTGTGTGTCTGTTTCTTTATTGATTAAATTTTCATATTTTATGGAATTTTTTAGTGAAATGTTTTATAAGAAAAATCATCAACTAACTCTGATCTAAGTATAGTTTGACCCAACGCTGATTTCGAGTTTTAAAGCATTGGTAAGGTTATGGGGGTTGAGAGCATTTAGAACCCAAACATAGACCAAAAAGTTGAGATTGTGCTCTTATTAAACAAGGATCTATGGGGATTGTAATTGGTATCAATTTGGAGGAAGTATGTATCTCATTTTGAGGGTAGTATCAAGGTAAAAGTGTAATCCTTGAAGTGGATATCCTTTGATTTTAAACTTCACTCAAATATTTGTAGTATATAGTCCCTTCAGGGCCCATGCAACTAATGTATACTGAGATTGTATAAACGTCATTTCCAAGAATGTCTTGTAGTTTCTAATTTAATTTTTAAGAAAGGTTGATATTTGATGACTATTCCTACTCAATAGATCAAAATATTGTCATTGCACTATAAAAGTACTTGCAATGTTGAATAGAATTTTGTATACTTATGCATAACCTAGATTTATTGTTGCTATAGTTGAATAACAAAAACCAGATCAAATTTTGTTATTGAACCAAAAAACTCTTGTTTGATTCTTAGTCCATGCAAGGAAGCATAGCTATCAAATTTTCAAAATTTGAATGCATGCATTCATTAAAATGGGCACATGGATGTTAGTAAACAACACATGTTTTGCAGTATTCTTGTATATCCTTGGGTTAAAATTGAAACATTTTTGACCAGCTAGTGTTGCTAGTTCCTGGTGAAATGATAAGTACATGCTTTGTAATTAGCAATGTATTAATACTTAGAGAAACATATGAGGATATGAATTACTTCTCAGTTAACAGAGAACAATTTTGAATGTTGATTCTTGAAAATTTATATGGAATCCTCTTTCAGATGAGAAAAAGATAGCATCACATGTGGAGACAAGGAATAGTTTTGGTTCCTACTATCCCATTTATTTCAGCTAAAGCCACCAATTCAACCTGTTCAAGTATTTTAAAAGCAATAATATTAACATTGTAGTCTATGGTCCAATACTGGTTGTTTAGGTATTTAAAACAACTAAGTATTATAGCTTTTAGTTTCATCTGTTAAATAGTTGTATGTCATTACAAGTACCGAAAGGAAACATCAAAGTATTTGGAGTCCAGTTGCACAAAACATGTCCTTTAGTTTAGTGATTCCAGTTCCCCAAACTGTGTTGATGTGCCTTCTATGCATAAGTTATCCTCATCTTTATTTGATACACCTTTGACTTTGATTTGACTAAAACTAATGTTATGAACTTTACTATTAATTGAACTAACGCGATTCCTCCCATCTTACTGTCATGGTTGCATAGTTGAGGCTTATTGAAACTTTAATCATAATAATCTTAATCACATATTTGAATAGTGGAGGCTTAGTAAACCTTTAAGCATAATAATCTTAATCTTTTGCTTGAATAGTGTAGGCATAGCGAACCATTAAGCATAATTAAGTATTACGTATAGGTTGAAAATTTTTCAAGCCTATTATAAATTGAGATTTGAAAGCATGGACAATGATGAGAAGGACATTTCCATTGTCCAACAAAGTTTCTAGGATTTTGTTATTTTTGGAAAATCAATTATGTTTCTATTTTTCACTTTGTATTATTCATGACATTGATAGATCCATTATATTCATTTTCATTTGTATCAACTAATTACATATTTGAATATTTTTTATTTTTTATGTTTGTCTTTTCTTAGTGCATCTACTCACTCTTTTTTTATATATGAGATGAGTTTAATATTATATGCGTTCTTGACAATGGCCTTTGATCCATAGTGTTTGGAAAATGTTACAATTTTGTTTGTAAGAAAAATTCTAGAAGCCATCTCAATCTGTTTAAAAAATATGTTTGGTTTTACAGGATAAGTCTTGGTGAGTTTGTTATATGGTGGCAAACTAGTTATATGAACTTTGTGAGGTAGTTGACCCACAACTTACCATGTATTTTTCCATTGAATTAATGAGTGCATACTTGTGCATTCTCTCATTGGTATAGATACTTGACAAATAATATCATGGATGTAACCCTGTAATTTTGACCCTTCGAATATAATTAATAATATTATACTTATATTGTAATAACCTGGGTATTGTGAGGTGTTTCAAGCCAGGTTGTTGATGTTGAGGTTGTTGATGGCATTGACATTGTTGATGTTGAGGTATATGTCGTATAATTTTTTTTACAATCTACTTTAGTTTATATTCCAGTATTTATCGTCTTTCATGTCTTATATTTTGCATTGTATTTTTTTTCATTTTCAGGAGATGAATTCAGTATCGATGGTAAGAAGTAAGAATTGAAGAAAGAGGATAATAATAACACTATAGCGAAAAATGCAAAAAGAGAGAGAGAAGAAAATTGGTCTAGTGATACCCTTAAAGCCAATATCCCACATAAGACACACACATAGAGATTGATAGTCAAGTATTCAGAGTTGGTGAATCCACTTGCAATGCCTTGGCAACAGAATGATAATGTTTTGCAGTGATGAAACAATATTTCATATGTAAATTGTAGTCCAACCAATATTAAGTTGAAAACTGATATTGTAATCCTTGACATTTTATATAATATAATTTGTGGTTTAAATTATTTATTGTTGCACTTGATATTATTTGGTATTGTAATTAACATATGTAACTTTGTGTTTTCATATTAGATGAATATGCACATTGTATGACATTTTTTTCTAATTTAGTCTCAAAATCATACTAATTTATGTTGATTAATAATGAACACATAAAATCAATTTAAAACTATTACATTAGTAGTTCACATTGATTAATGATGAACACAAATAAATTGAATACATGAATAAATTATTCGTTTATAATAATTAGTAATGAAAGTAAATGAAATGAATATAAACCACTGAATAAGTCGTTTATATAATGAATATGAAACTACCAAAAAAAGATAAATGAATAATGCAAGTTAGATATTTCTGATTACAAATGACAACTAAATTTTGTATATATATGACTATTAGCAGTTAATTTACAATATCTTATAACACGACCGAAATTTAGTTATATTTCTTTGGTCATTAATTGGTTTCAAATGATCACTGAAATTTGCATATATATGACTATTAGTAGCTAATTTATAGTATCTTATAATATGACCAAAATTTAGTCATATTTCTTTCGTCATTAATTGGTTTCAAATGATGACTAAAATTTGCATATATATGACTATTAGTAGCTAATTTACAATATTTTATAACACGGCCAAAATTTAGTCATATTTATTTCATCATTTTTAGATGATGAGTAAAATTTGCATATATATGACTATTAGCAGCTAATTTACAATATCTTATAACACACCAAACATTTCGGTCATATTTCTTTGGTCATTAATTGTGGCAATTGATGACTAAATCAGTGAACAAATTTATGACTAAATATACTACTAAACGATAAAATTGAGACAACCAATTAATGACTGAGTTAAAAATGACTAAAATTTGGTCGTGTTATAAGATACTATAAATTAGCTACTATTGGTCACTGATTGAAAAATAGTCGTTTATATGCAAATTTTAGTCGTTTTTTAGTAACTAATTAGTCATTTTGTACTAGTGGTAATTCAAATTAACTCAGTTAACAATTAGAAGTTGCTATTAGAATTAGCATTACAATTTAATTCCTAATTTACTTCAACAACTAAATAAAATTAGGATTTTCCTGTTGAAATTTTCAATAATCCCTCTCAAAAAGATATGGGTTATCTGCAACCTCGATCCTTCCTTTGTGATCTTGACAATTCCTTTTTCAAAATTTTTGCATCTTGCTCCTCTGTAGGAATGTATTCCAATAACATGATTCTCCTCTACATACAATCTCGTAGATGGTGATACCAGATGTCAATATGATTGAAATGATCATGAAAATACGGATTCTTAGAGAGTTTGATACAACTCTCATTGTCATAGTAAATCACTGTAGGATCCATCAACTGGCAAATAAGACACATAGGACCTTCGTCGTCGAGAGAGACTCACAAGCTGCTTGATTAGCATCCATATACTAAAAAACTATTGTTGACCCAATATTAAATATTCCCCCTAATGTTCCATTCCTATTAGATGGACTCCCTACGCAATCTTCATATTTGAAGCCTTTAAGCTTCACTCCCTTCGTCTATCTCTACCAAATACCAAACTGAGTGGTGCCTCTGAGGTATTTGAACACATGTTTAGTTGCCTTCCAATAAATTTTGGTTGGCTTAACCATGGCTTGACTAAGTTGGTTAACTAAAAAACACATGTTTGGTCGTGTGTTCACCAAATACATAAGTTAACGTACAAGATGTCTCTAAATAGTAGCCTCCACTACTTCACTTAAAGTAGCATCTTCCTTCCTCCAATTCCCTGCTAGAGGAATCCCCATGGGTTTGTTTCTCTTCATGTGGAACTTCTTTGGTATCTCATTGGCATACATGCATTGAGAGAAAAATAGTTCCTCATCTACTTGCCATACTTCCATACCAAGAATGTAATGCATGAGCCCCAAGTCCTTCATATTGAATTCTCTTGCAAGATCCTCCTTGCAATATTTTATCATCTTCTCATCACCTGTTAGAATAAAATCATCGACATATAATACTATAATAAACAACTTACCTTCAACCACAATATGGTCAAGGTTCACATCTACTTCTCTTTTGGTGAAGCCCAACCCATTGAAATATATGTCAATTATTCTGTACCAAGCATGGGGTTCTTGTTTTAGTCCATACAATGCTCGCTTGAGTCTACACACATGTGAATCTCTATTGAAGGTCTCAAAACCTTCCAGTTGCTCAATATACACATCTTCCTCAATAATATTGTTGAGGAATGTTGTCTTCACATCCATATAATGTATCTCCCATCACATTTTCGCTGACAGTGCTAGATTATATCTAATTGAAGAATAACATGCTACTGGAGAAAAGGTCTCTTCGTAATCAATTCCCTCCACCTCAGAGAATCCTCTTGCCACAAATATGTGTTTGTGTTTCTCCACACTCCCATCTATTGCTTGCTTTACCCATTAAAGGTATTTGGAAATCACCAATGACTTGTCTGTTGTTTTTGGGACCACTTCCCAAAAACTATTTCTGACAATGGTGTCATACTTCTCAACCATGGCATCAACCCGTACTAGTTTTTGAACTTCTTCCTCAAATGAGGATGGCTCAATGTCTACAATATTTCTGATCAGAGCCATTTAGTGAGTGTACCAATCTGATGATCTCCTGTACCTACATTGTGATGTGGGTGCTCCCACATTCTGTCTAGAATCATGCATCAATCTTTCATACTTTCTGGTGCACTTCTTCCATCTCTCAACGTCTTTGCATGAGCGGGTTCTTTCACTCTCTTCTCCTCTGCATGTGGCTACTCCACATGATCTCTAGGTTCCTCCTTTGGAGGTAAAATCTTCTGATCTACATGTAACTGAAGCTCGCTCTCAAGGGAACATATCATGGCCTTCTATTCATCAAACTTCACATCTCTATGAACCACTACCATCCTCTTGGTTGGCAGGTACATCCGATAGTTGTGAGGTGTATGAGTGTACCCCACAAATATGCCAAACTTAGTTGCTCTAGCTTCTTCCATGCATTTTCAGTAACATGATAGTAGATTGATGAACCAAATATCCTAAAGTGTGCCACATGTGTTTTCTTACCCAAGAAATCTTCTTTTGTTGTACTCATCCTGAGAATTTGATGAGGGATTCTAGTATGAAAATAAACAACTATGTTGCATGCTTCAACCCACAAGTGCAACGGTAGGCCCTGATCATGTAACATTGCCCGTGCTTCTCCCACAATACTTATATTCTTTCTTTTACCCACTCCATTATTCTATAGGTTATGAGGTGATATTAAATCTCGTTGAATGCATTCTTATGCACATAAGTTCTTAAATTCATTCGACACATATTCTCCACCATTATCACCTCTGAGAGCTTTAACTTTTCCTCCTCGTATCTTTCTCAACAAGTTCTTTAGACTCACAGTATTTAGTGAACGTCTGATCTTTCTTATGCATGAAGAAAATATAGCACTTATGAGAAAAATAATCAAAAAATATTACATAATACATGTGCTTTCTCGTGGATGTTGTCGATAACTGTCCACACACGTTTGAGTGAACTCGATCAAGTATCTCTTGAGCTCAAATGCCTTTATCATGAAAGGAAGATTTTGTGCACTTCCCAAATGTGCACCCTTTGCATGTGTCTCTTTGCTCTAGTGTGCCATTGGGAAGTCCTATACAAATTTTCTACATGATCTTCAAAGCTTTGTGGTGCAAGTGACCCAATATTCTATGCCATTACTCACCGATGTCTCAACTCTACACCTTCTCTCCTTTAGTGCTTAAAGTAGTGCAATCTTCTACATCCAATTTTTAGAGGTCATTTATCCGAACCTTGATCCACTTCACCTTTCCAAAGTGTATGTGATGAAGGAAATCCTTTCCGTTTCTAAATATCACATCGTAGCCATGGTCCTCCAACATGGAAATTGAAACCAAATTTTTCTTCAAATCTGGAGCATACATGACATCTTTTAATGTGAGAGGAGTACCAAAATCCCTCTAAAAGGTAACAATACTGGTGTCGATCGTGCAATACGTCCCATCATCTCTCATATCAATGTGCATCTCGAGGTCCTTCTCCTCTAAGTTATTGAACAACTATTTATTGTCAGTCATATGGAATGAGGCTCCACTATCTAGGTACCACACCCTACCTTTCATTGATGTTACCATGAAAGCGATGATGGTGAAATCCAGCTTGAATTGTGAATCAAGAGCTTCAAATGATGCTCCTCCTTAGGGCTTCTTACCAACCTTCTTGTGTGGAAACTTTGTGGTATAGTGTCCAAGCTCGTGGTAGTGAAAAAATTTAATCTTCGACACATCATTCTTCTTACCACCCTGACTATATTCTAATTTGCAATGGGGTTACTTTCCCTTCCTTTTCTTTGCCTTCCCAGCAAAGGTACAATTCTCCTCATCACCATGCATCGATGAGGATCCACCTCTGGTGTTCCACCGAATCTCTTCTTGTACCAAGTCGTACCATAATCACTCCCACTCTAGTAGCTCCTCCCTCCCATCAACTGAGTCATGGTAGTTTTTCTAGCTCTTCAGAAGTCCTAAAAGTTCTAGGTTCACAAGATCATCTTTAGCAACTATAACCCTAACAATTCCAAGATCATCTCGACACTAGGTGAACTTGGTCAAGTACTTTGGTATTTTGTTGCCCTTCTCCATCTTGATCTTTCTGAGCTTTTCATTCAATGCCAACTTCCTATGCTCATTGTTGTTTTGAAACAACTCCATCAAGGCCTTCGACATTTTAAATGGAGTTTCCTTATGGTGGAGGTTCGAGACAATATTATCTTTCACTCCTTCTAGGATAATCCTTCTCACCTTTGCCACACACTTTCTCCACTCTACCAGATCTTTAACATCAGTTGGGTTAGGAATATATTTGTCTATGAATTCCTTAAGCTCGTTTTCTTCCAACACTCACTCCATCCTATCCTTCCAAGCAATATAGTTTGAACTACTGTCAAGGGAATATTTGAGTCTCAATCAGTAGATCGACATCGTGCTGGCTTTGAAGTATGGTACAAAAAAATTGATTTCTTCTATAAAAGACAATCTTGTATTCTCCTCTTCTATAGTGATTTAAGCTCCAATACCATGTAGAAATTCCTTGTAAATTCAAACTACATATTGTAATATGCTAGGACAATTGACTTGAATCTACTCTAATCATCAATTAAAACAATAAATGATCGATGTAATCACGAAGCATAAAAGGGAAAGAATTCAATCACACATCACACAATAATTTTCTAGAGAAATCCATAGCTAAAAACCTCTCCTATTTGTATATTGAATTAATCAAAAAAGATGAGAAGATTGCAATTCTTTTCTCAAGCCCGAGAAACCTTTGCATAATCTCAATCTATCTCACTACTTCAGAAACAATCTTCAACCAATACTTAGCCAAATATGTTTCCCGCCAAGCTCATGTTTCCTTGTGCAATTTCCTAGGGAATTATCCCCTATTTAATTGGGAATTTCCTCAATAATAAATTGTGCAATCCTCATATACCTTCCTCTAATTACATGTACCACATGTACATTTCAGATGATTATTCAACTAATAGTACATTGTCCCTAAACTCCAATCTCAATTGGGTCTTTCTATGATCTCACATGCATGAGTTAATTATGAGTGAATCTTTAGTTTATTGGTTGATTAATGTTGGTTAAACCCCTCTACTACAGGTTACACCCCATTACTGGATCTTGCACTAATTCCTCCATCGGTTGGAACTAGTTTAATTGAATTTAACTCATTTAAACTGAATTAGATAATTACAACTCAAAAGAACTAAACCTGGGCCTTTAAAATTTAGGAATCACTCTACATGACTCTATATAGACTCCCAACTCAAATTAAATTAGCCAGCTAAGTCAAATTAACTTAGTTAACTATTACAAGTTTCTATGAGAATTAGAAATACAATTTAATTCCTAATTTAATTCAAGGAAAAAATTAAAGTAGGCTTTTATTGTTGAATTAACACATGTCAATGTTAAATTTATTGAAAATGTTGTAACAGATGATGCTATAACACCCATTACTGTTGAAAATGTTGAAATTGTTGTAAAAGTTTATGCTATAACAAGTGATACTATTGAAACTACTGAAACAATGACCATTATAGTGGATGTTGTAACAACATATGCTATAACAATTGAGGGGATATAAATCCATTTCATATTGCTTGTAAAAGCTTGAACATGGGTAGTAGAAGAGGTGTTTCTACTACCCAACATCACACCAACACTTGAGGGATCAAGAAAAAAATTGGGAAGCACATTCATAGGTAACAGTGGATTGAAAAGCACATGTTGTAAAATGGATGTTGTAATAATAGATGCCATAACAACATGTCAATGTCAAATATGTAAAAATTGTTGTAATAGTTGATGTTGTAATGCTCATTACTATTGAAAATGTTGAAATTGTTGTTAAGGTTGATGCTATAACAACTACTACTAATCAAACTACTGAAATAATGACCAATACAGTGGATGTTGTACTAGTAGATGTTGTAACAGTTAAGGGGATAGAAATCCATTTCATCAAGCTTGTCAAATTTTGAAAGTGAGCAGCCAAAGAGGTCTTTCTACCATCAAACACTACACCAAAACTCCAAGGATCAAGAAAACAAGATCAGAATCACAAACATAGTTAACAATGGACTGAGAAGCAAATGATCTAACAAAATATGTTGTAATAGTAGATGTTGTAGAAACGGATTCCATAAGATATGTTGTAACAACAAGCCATTTCATCTTACTTGTCAAAGCTTGAAAGTGGACATCCAAAGAGGTGTTTCTTAGTAACTTTGCATTTGTGTTATTATTCTTCTAGGAACTGTGTAATAAAGGTGTTGATCTCTTTCATTAACAAATTTATCAATGGTGTGCAAATAGTTGATATGCTTATGAGTTTTATCTAAGAAACCTCAATAAACCACTTGGCAATCTCTGCGTCTTATTTTCTTTCATTTCATGCTCTCTGCTTTAGATCTAATGCATAGGAATTTGTTGTGCCCTATGCTATAAACCTAGAATTTCTTTGTGTTCTTCTCTCCATACTACAACATCAATTTTAAAAGTAGTAATCACAGATAACTAGTCTAGTTGAATTTATTCATTAATTTCTCCAAATACCAGTTCAAATTGCATCTAAGGGTCTATCATCACCTACCCCACTTTTATGCTTTTTAGGATTAATAAGGGTCTAATAGCATTGGAATAGTGAGCAGACTTGTGTTGTAGTCTAGAATGTATGAAGAATTATGTTTTTAAAAATCACCAAGTTGTGTGCTAACCATACTCCCCATAAGACTAGAAATGGAAGAGTCCTATAGCGTTTCAGGTCCTTTATTTCAAACGATGCCTTCAAAGTTCAAATAGGGTCCAACAGAGATATATATCGTAAATGTTCCTATTCTAATAGCCATGACCCTACATATCTTATTAATTAATTCAATATATATATCACTACAAAACAAATGTTTTAGACCTCAATACACCCTTCATCCTACCATACGGAAAATGATTGCTAAGACAAGTCCTAAGAGTCAAGATCATCCCTAGTGCTAACATTCATCTTCATTTCTTCTCTAGGGTTTACATAACAAACTCTAGTTATTCCTCTATTGCACCACATAAGCACTAAAAACTCTCCATGGAAATTAGATAGATGGAATAATGAGTACAATGTAGACAAAGACATTCACTTCCCTCTATACAAAGTACGTGAGGGAGGCCAACATTAGTAAATTGGGCTAATTACACAACAAAATTAATTTAATGGATAAGATAATGTCTCCAAGTGAAGTGATCTCTCTTAAGGTATACACGTTAATAGACCAATCCTTAGGTGGTGCAATCTCTAATTATGGGTTGCAAGTGTCAAGTGCTCTTCATCACAAGGCTTATTTCTTTTCAAGATAGTCATCACATGCTCCTCATCACATGTATCTTGGGTCCATAATGAATCCCATGTAATGTGCTCTAAACCCAACAATATATAACCAATCCCATGTAATCTTTTTTGTTGTCTATGGGTTATGTATTACATGGTCTTGCATCTCTCCTTTGCCCTAGGGTTCTTGGCAAAGGACTTGATAAAGCCATGATTAGCTATTGATTTCTAACAACTTGATCATAGTGATATGTTGGTTATTTATAAGTGTTATGACTGATGGGAGCACAAAGGAACTCAAGATACACATAAATAAACAAACCAACACAAGAAATGCAAATTGACATATTAACATAACAATATCCAACTAAGTCATTGAAAGTCAACTAATGATTCCTTATTCTCTATCCAAATAACAAAATTAGACCACTTTTTGTCTTCTATCGTATTGAATTCCAATTGTGATGGATAATGGCCATATTGTTGCTCTTGTCAAAGCATGGAAGATGGAAAAGTTAAAGTAATTAATATTCAATCACTTTATTTTTTGTGCAAAGTTAAAAATATATATATAATTTTTTATAGTCAATATACTTACAAATTTCCATGCTAAGGATTTTCAATTTTTTTGGCCACTGTCATGTGTGGCACAATATTTTGCAAGCATGGCATTCGAGGACTTATCCTGAAACATACATTAATTCAATCGAATTATGTACTAGCAAAATATAAAAATCATTTAATGAATTTGAAATAAACATATGACCAAATTTTAAATACCTGTGTGCTTTCCTCATCCGGAATTCTTTCATGCATCTTCTCTATCATATTCTTTCATGATCTCTTTCCATAATTTCAAAATTACATAAATTGACCTTCTTTTGGACCTTATATTGGGAGGAATTTGTTTTATAGTTTTCATTTGGTTACAATGAAATCTATTTCTATTTCGAGTCATCCATATTTTTACATCCTCTACTCACCAACCTATCCCAAATTCAGTCAGCATGTCATGGATGAATGCCTTTTGAAGGTGCATGAGTATATTCGATAATGGAATATGTATATTCTCTTTGAAGAGCTAAAGGCATGGTTCCTTCAAACTACGATTGAACACATTCATGACATCTTTCATTATGATATCCCCAAAGACAACATCAAATTTTACCTCGGTTTTGTATGTACCAATGCAAGATGCATAAGTACTTGTACTAGTGGTCGAAGAACTTTGTGTCCCAGAAGTAGGTTGATTTTTTATGAGTTGGAACAATGTGGATCTCTCTGTTCCCTGTTCCATATTGTTAGAAGTTATTATGATTGATTCTTTCCTAGATCTTTTGCTAGATCTAGGAGTTGATGGGGAATCAATTGATTCTCTTTGACACAGTTCCTTTGGTTGACTTGTTTCAGTTCCTTTAGTATGTTTTACCGCGTATTCGGAAAGAATGGACAAGTACATACCTTCTATTTTTTCTACTAATTATACCCCCAATATCGAATCCATTGCCTCTTTCAATTTCTCACTGTCATGTCCCTATATATGTATAATAAAAAATTTATTTTAAAAATAGAAATAAAAAATGTAAACCCTAATTTCTTCTTTTATAGTTTTCAAACTAAAAAATAAAAAACACAATTCAAACACGCAATGGAAACATGCACAAATCTATAAATTGAGTATGAAATACCTCATTCATGCAAGAATCCAATCCATTTTCTGGTTTCCCCTAGTTGTTGATTGCATGTTTTTACGTCCTAGGCCGATTGTTTTTCCTGCAAAATGTGGAAAATACCTTCTCTTTTCTCTCTACATTTTTCTCCCTTGCCTATAACTTTTTTAAAGAATAGTAGTGTGAATTAGAGGGACATGGGTTTTATTTTTGTCTTTGGTAAGGGGTGAATAAGATGCAAAAATTTATTTCTTGACTGTTAGAGGCTTAATCACATCCACAATTCATTTTTTTTAATACATGACAGGGGAGGAGACGTCTGCTAATATCTATGCCCACCATCAACAAAGATCTAATCCATTGGTTATTTTCTTTCATAGCCTCAATGCATTACTCCGATCGTGGTCAGCTCCAACTCCCCTTAGAACTTCAAATCTCCCTCGATTTGCAATTTCTGAGCATGAGAAAAGAAATATGGTTAATGCATTATATTTTTTTGGTTGAATAGTCGGGATACACAATATGTTTATCCATTGCGCGCATGAACTATAGATTGTAGTGTTTAAAAAAAACAAAAATTGATATGGTATAATTTGTATTCATTGTCATATTTACATTTTGTAATGTCAATGTTGGAGGCTTCCATGTTATTGTTATTTTTTATGAGGTTTGAATACCAATATTGGATGTGCAATGTGCATAGGCACATGGGATAAGTTAAATTGTTTGTTGATGTAAAGCCCTATAAATGGTGTTTTAACCAAGTGAAGGGTGTTTTATGTTATATTTTCGTAGCCCACACATGAATTTGGTGTCATTTCAAACTTTATAATTTTAATTTAATAGCCAATGACTCATAATGTAACAATCCACTAGATATTCCCGGATCTGGGTGGCAGATATGATCGCACGGCTCTCCATGCAAACAATTAACGCCCAGTACTGCCAGTTGCAGGGAAACGTGGCTTCCCGGGATGTTAAAACATGCGAGAGCAGGTTTTCAATTAAGTTTAGATCAGGAAGGGGATCGGCATTTATTCACTGCATCATTCGATGCAACATTCTCTCGGTTATAACCATGGTGATCCATGGCTTTCTCACCCTGTTCTGTGCTCTGAGGCACGACAATCTGGTTTGGTTGATGGAAGAATAGATTGATGGTGTAATTCTGGGGCATCGCCGCAAGCTCACAGACATTTCTCTCAAGGGTAATCCTTTTCATGTTCTAAATTTCTACACTTTGTTTATGTTGGTTACCTTCGCGGTTGTCCTGGTCATTAGCGTGGAGCTGTTGGTCGACACCTTGGTCCTGTTAGTTAATAGCTTGGTTAAGCATACCTTTGGCCTTCATTGTCTTTGTTCTGTTGGTCATACTGCGTATAATCCTTCACACAACTTCCTCTGTTCTGGCATAATGGTTCGCTTTGGTAAAAGGCAATGTTCTGGGGGACGCCGAGACACTCGTTTGCATTCTCCCGCCAGTTTTTCCCTGGAAACTGTGGTGGAACCGCTCAGTCCCTCACCCGCTCAGGAAGCTGGGCCGTCTGCTAGCTCTGGTAGGAAACCCAGGCCCAATAGTGCTTTTCAAACAACGCACTTTAAGTTCTAGAGTAACCTGCACAGACCCCTGGTAACTGCTCACATCACCCTCATTCTCTCGAAGGAGGAAAATCTTGTCACCCCCTTGAGTTGCATCGCCCCTGAGCCCTCTCCCGGTAGTGACAATTCCTCGAACAACGACAACAAGGATAATTGGGTCAGAGAAAAGGCAGAACAGGAGGCTCTTCTCAGAAATCTCCCTCGTCTAGACGACACTGTGCCTGTGGCTGAGGATAAAATTCATGGTGACGCGGAACAAGCCATCACCATTCCTGACAACGACTTGAGTGGCAATGAAGGTCTTAAGGATGGCGACACTGCCCGAGACGAGAAGAAAAATAATGACCCGGCACAAGAGAAGTAGCAACTCCTGGGATACTCTCTCTTGTTTTTGTTCAGATCTCAGAATTATGGTTGACTCTTTTATGTATTTCTCTTACTGGTCTGTAGCTCCCAAATGGGATTTTGATCACTGTGTGGTCGCTGAGCCGCATGGTTTTTTGTTTTTATGGACAAACTCAGTTTCTCTTCTTGCCGATGTATGTTCCTCTCTATGTCTGCTTTCTGGTATCAGGGACTCTGTAATGGCTTGCCCCAACTTATGTCTGTAATGGGGCAAGACTGTTTTGTCGAGTGTAGAAATGCCTCGCTCATATGTAAAAATATTTTGTGTTTCAGTTAATAGAAGTTAGTATTTGCAGAGAAAAAAACAAAAAATCCACTAGATATAGTCACATACACATATTTTCACCTTTAAAGGTTGTGTTGCTTAGTGATTATGTATACATGTAACACAAACCTTTTTTATCCTACCACTCACTCTTTACTCCTTAATATGTTGGAAGGTGGCACAGAAAATATATCCCATCCACAAGTTAACTTATACTAATTATTATAGTATATATTGAGTTCATTTGGAAGACTTAAAAATAAAATTTTGAAAATAGTTTATTCTCTAACATATAGGGTCAAATGATTTTTTTTTTAAATATACAAAAATAAAGATATTTGGCAGTTTAAAATTATAGCTGAAGGGTTTGAATTAGGTCAAATGAAAAAGAAAATAGTCCATTAGTTTTCATAATCCTCGTCTAAGAGTTATAACAGTTGTGTCTTGTCACTAGATTTGGAGTAGAAATTAACAAAAAGGGTATTTATTGAAAATAGGGGAATTTTAGTTAGAAATATGTGATGAAAACTAGTTGAGCTTAAATAAATTATGGATTTAGCCAATTGGATGGAGCAACAACAAAGTGCATAGATTTTATGTGACTAATGTCATTGTTGTGTATTATAGGATCTAGAGTAGGTCGCAGACAGAGGATGTGGATGATGTAGACCTACTAAATCAATGAAAGGAAAGTGGGTTGCCATAGAATCAGATACAACATTTTCAAATACACTAAAGGTGAAGAAAAGAAACCTAAACCAAAGGAGGATGGTGTTTATGAACTCACAAATTCTACAACATTAAATGAGATAAATTTATATAAGGTATTTTGTTATTCTTTTCAAATCCAAAACATGATATCGATATGTCAAATATATGAGTAAAGTGAGTTTTTTTGTTGGATAGAATCTTGGTTGAAATGATATAATGGGGGTACTAAACATCATTCACTGTGTTATGTATTATAAGGGCAAGATGAGACCATGGCAATAGATCATGCAATATCAAATAAGGACACAACCGATGTCGCAAAACATCAAGTAACCAAATTTTGAGTTAAGTTAGGAAGAATTTTGTGATACATCCATACTTATTAATAATTTTATTAGAATTTATAGTGTCTTATCCAATATTGAAATGAATTAATTCATGTTGTCAATATTCCAGATGGATATTAGAGCAAGTGCACATCCTAAGCATTCAACTAGCAAATGAAAAAAAACATATGTACGTAGGTATGGACCTAAAACTATTAAATCATGAAGAACACACATAGTGGAAGAGAATATGATCATGGATACTCAAAAAACAAAAAATAATTGCACGTAAGAAAAGGTTGGTAAAGACTATAGTACATGGAATGGGATTTGTTAATGGAGATTTGATTATTATATTTCTTTGAAATTGATACATTTATGATTTATCCAATTCTTTCCAAACATTAAATAATGGTTGTTTTTTTTGATGGGTTGTAGATGATGATGAAAGAATGACTACTAATACCCAAATTGATCCAATTCGGCTATTCTATTTGGACGGGGTGATCCAAACCATCCTTTAAACCATATCATGGTGAAAATAGCATATTTAAAGAGAACTCTACCACCTAATAAATTCGAACAGATGAGATTAGAATACATTGATGACATGCCACCTAGCCTTAATGATGATGATCATGATAGTGAAGATGCAATGCATGAAGAAGGATTGAATGAAATTCTTATAGGTTTCTTTGGGGATGGAAACAATGATAACAATAATGATCATATCGTTGACAGTAACGATGACAAAAAGGGTAATTACCACAAACATAATGTTGATGATAATAACTTGAAAGACTCGACAAGAAAGAATAAAAGACACATATTTAAATCGGGTGCAAGTAGAACCTCAAAACTAGCATGCACATAAATATTATTATAAATCAAGTCACTATTTGGTTGGTCAGGCAAGGTATTCACCACCCTACTGAAGTGAGTTGAAATCTATTTCTTACAATGCATTGTCAATTGTTGTATGTAATTCATAAACATTCATCAGCTTCGTTTATATTTATTTAAGGGGATTTTAAAACCATATAATGTATATAAATAGTCATAATATAGATTAACATATCAAACATGCTCATCATAATTCAAACTTTCAATTGATCTAATCTTTGGCAATCTTTCAAGGAACTGAAAACTAAAATATTTCTTGAAGAGAATGTGTTTCCATCAACTTGCAGAGAGGTGCATCAATTGTTGTTTGAGTTCGGGATTCAATATAAGAAAATTTGTTCATGTAAAATTGGTTGCATTATACACAGAGATGAATATCAAGACAAGGTAGAATGCCATGTATGAAAAAAGAAGAGATATGATACACATGTGAAAGGTCCTACAATTCCAAAGAAGGTTTTATGTCACATCCCAGTTATACCTAGAATTCAACAGATGTTTCCTTGCACAATTGAAGGAATGGAATGCAAAGAATAGGAGTATGGATTCATGTGAATTTTTTTTTAATCCAAAGCATTTAAACACATAGAAAAAATGGCCAAAGAATTCAAAGATGAACCCCGTAGTATCAGGTTTATTCTTTCAATTGATGGAGTGTGCCCATTCTATTTCATGAGCTCAAACTATAGTTTTTCACTAGTCATATTTATAGTATAAAATATTCCCCCATGGATGAATCATAGAAAGGAGAACCTAATGCTAACTCTCATTGTTCGAGAAAAACATCAAGATACAAACAAGGATGTTTATCTTGCGCCTTGTATTGATGAATTGATGAGATGAAAATTTTATGGAAAGGCATAAGAATGTATGACATAAAGGATTCTCCATCAAATAGGTCCTTCATGTTGTATGGTGTGTTATGTTGGGCTATTCATGATTTCCCAAGACTTGTTTTCTATTATAGTAAGGTAAATATTTTTACATATTTACACTCATAATTTGTTGGCATCCCATCTTTTATACTTAGTTTTATACTATTATTTTGATGTTATTAATTTATTGAATTGCAGGAATTAAAATAAAGGGGATATTTGCATGTCCAAAATGTGCATAAAATTTTCAAGGGAAATATTCTAAAGATCCTCATAAATTTATTTGTGCAAAAAACAAGGCTTTGCTACCACCAAATCATAGGTTTGGAAACCACCACAAGAAAAAAATTTATGTAAATTTTGAAAATAGCGGCCCTCTAATGAGTATGGGTCTAGCTAATTGGCTTAAGTATGAAGGTGTTGAATTGAAAGCTTGGCAGGATTTTTTATATGGGGGTGATTCTATTGAAGAACGAGAACAAGCTGTAATTAACATGCTAGAAGGGATGAAAAGGAAATCCATATTTTATGAGATACCATATTGCATTGATATATTAATATCTCACTTACTAATCTTATTCGCATATTCAAAAATGTCCTAGATTCAATTTTTCGACATATAGCAGGCAAACGAAAGGACACCTTCTCTTTGAGGAGAGATATTGCTCTTTCGCATACTGAATTTGATAGAAAACATTTGTGGCCAAATAAGGAAAATGAAAAATATGAAAATTCTCCATGTATTTTTAAAATAAAGAGCTATACCAACTAAAAAATGGCATACATTCAATAAGGACACCTACTGGCTATGGTTCATCATTCAATAAATCTTTTACAGTTGGTGGACATATCACAAGATTTAAAACACATGATTTTTATAGTGTTATGAAGGTATCATATATCATCATTTAACATTTACTGGTAAAATTTATTAGTTACTAAACATATTTTGATATTCTATTGTGCGACAAAAATAACTAATGATGATATTTAATAAATATGTTCAACAACATATCATGCCATTGCCAATTAGGGGGGATCCATGTCTTATTTTTGAATTGAGGAATGCCATAGTCGATTGTCAGCATTTGCAAGTTATGTGGTATGAAATGTTCATGTGTGAGAGACATAGATATATTGTATTCCATTTTAATGTTTTCCTAAAGGTTCGTACAAATTTAGTATTCTTATATTAGGTGGCTATCATCCAAGGAGATATGTGAATGTGAAGTGCCACAATGGAATATGGAAATTGTAGAAATTGTATGTGTATTTGAGAAGGAACTCCCTACAAGTTTCATGGACCTACAAGTTCATTAACGGTTACACCTAGTTGATGACATTGAATTGCCTGATTGTTGCTTGGCTGAGGGGTATATATCGAATGTAGCCATGTTTTTCCTATGTAAATTCCTTGGTAAGGATTTAAAAGATGGGCCATGCTTCTGGGATGAAGAATGAGCATTAGATATTATTGGTGGATAAAACCACATTCTAATGGTGTTCAAGTAGAAATTCGTAAGTAGCCTCATGATCATTGTGGTTGTGGTTATTTTTATTGTGATAATTAATTTACTCTATAACTTATTTGTCAAATTAACAACATGTCCCTTCGAGTTTGAAATAAGCATGTTGACATGTAATAGGTGTACATGAAAGTCCTATACTCAACAAGTTCATTCTATACCACATGGAATTTATGAAGAAATGGATTGATTTGTATGAAAAAAAAAAGAGAAGAAGTGTTAGAAACAAGGAGACAATTTAAGAGATCGAACCCAAGCAATACCTGATTTCCTATTGATCTCCAAGGGGAATGGGGCAAAGATTGCACACTAGAATGGTTACTAAAATAATTCAAAATCAAATAGAAGACACAGGTACATATTCAAACATAACATAATATGAAATCAACATGTCTAGAGGATGTGAAAAAAAGGTACGATTGGAATTTTACAGAATCTTGTTTCCTTACAATTTTGACACTATTAACCATTTTAATAGTGGTCATTATATTTTTTTCAACTGAAATAAATGGTCTTTCACCAGCAAGAAAACATCAAAAAATGTGGGCATATGGGCAACAATCTCGTGCAGAATGTGTAGATGTAAAGAGACGATCCTTTGATTGTGGAATCACGGTTTACTTCAAGCAACACAGTCGATCAAGCTCAAAAGATAAGAATATTATTGAAGGGAGTCTACAATATGTTGGGAAAATACAATAAATTATGGAGTTCTATTACCACTCTTTTAAATGCTGTATTTTTAAGTGTAGATGGTATGAAGCATTTTAGAGGACAAAAATACATGATACCCATAGAATATTGTTTTCTATAGATTCCTCAAATTTCCTATCAGAGGATGAGGAGCCTTATGTTCTACCAATTCATTGGTGAGCTGATATTTCTTTTAACTTTAAGAAGAAGAAATAGTGATCAATAATCTATTAATACATTTTTTATTGTGAATATATACATGTATTTATTAATCAATAAATTTTTTATAACATACATCTAATATATGTATGTACATTTTCATGTGCAGGTATTTTTCTATCAAGACATTCAAGACTTGAAATGAATATTTGTTATACATTATGATCCAAGATTAAGGCATGTATTTGATGATGCCT
Source organism: Pinus taeda (assembly GCA_000404065.3). NCBI lineage: Eukaryota > Viridiplantae > Streptophyta > Pinopsida > Pinales > Pinaceae > Pinus > Pinus taeda. Next base: position 120,406 of record APFE030231657.1, read on the forward strand.
TAGCAGACATTAAGAAAAAATGATGGCCAACAAAATGAGAGAGAGGTATTATAGAACATCGAAGAAATTTACATCCATGATGATGTTGAAGATGGGTATGTTTAGGCACAAGAAGACAACAATAAAAAGTTACATGATGTTATGGAAGACAAGCATACAGATGGTATATAGAATGATGATCTAAATATATCTTGTAACAATATGGATGGTCTATAGTCATATTTCAATACTAGTGAAGATGATGCAAGTCAAGACGAGGATGATAATTATATTAGCTACTTGAAATATCATATGAACATAGACAACGATACACTGGATGATATTGTTACAGACAATGATGTTAATGACCAAGACTTCTAAATTTTCAAAATTATTTGTAATTCATGGTTAAAAAATGATGATTCTTGTGGCCTAAACATTGAAATGCTTCAGTATTATTAGTGTGAATAGAAATTACCTATTACAATATCATTAAAGTGTTCAAGATATGTCATGAAATGTTGGTAGAAATAGTTAGGATTACTTAAATTCTTCTTCCATTCATTTTGTATCAACTTATGTTCGCGAAAACAAAAAAGTTAATAAAATATTAATTCATGTATCTCACAATGACTTGAATAAGAAACTTTGTTAAGTTACTTATTTTTATATTGTGTGCATCTTAATGTTGGTTGACCCACTCTTACATTTTATTATCGATCCAGGTAGGCTTTAATTTTTACAATACTATCACATAAAGTTTATGATAAGGCAAATCATGACTAGTATAAAATAATCTCAACCTAAAGTCCTTACAAACACATTCTCAGCAATCAACAAATATGTTACACACTCCACATAGATTCAATGCAAAGAAATAATACATAATAAGCTACATTGTCATTCAACCACTCTCGGAGCACTCTTGAAAACCATTACTCATTCAATCTACACACATAAAAGGAAGTGCAATCCAAAATGTAATAACAAAGCAAATAATTCACTGCCACACTAAACTGAGGGACCGGTCCAGGACTTAGGTTGTCACACCATCCAAATTTTACTAGAATTAATTAAATAACACACAAAATTAACTATAACAGCAACAACAACAACAATCACATAATAGAGAAACATTTATGCAATCTGTCATTCACCCACTCTCATAGCACTCCCGAAAACCATCACTCATTCAATATTCGCAGATAAAAATAAGTGTATTCCAAATTGTAATAAAAATGAAAATAATTCATTGCCACACTAAACTAAAGGACCAATCCAAGGACTTAAGTTGTCACACCTTCCAAATCTTACTACAATTAATTATATTAATCACAAAATTAATTGTAACCGCAACAGTGACAAAAATGATATAACTGAGAAATATTTATGTAATTTTTCATTCATCCATTATCAAAACAATCCTTAAAACCATCACTCATTCAATTTGTACACATGAAAGAAAGTTCAATCCAAGCTACAAGAGCAAAGAAAATAATTCACTCCCACATTAAACTCAACGACTAACATAGGACTTAAGTTGTCACACCATCCAAAAGTTACAATTAATTAAATTACACACAAAATTAATTGTAACAGGAGTAGTAAGAACAATCACATAACCGATAAATATTTATTCAATCTTTCATTCAAGGACTTTCACAACACTCCTAAAAATAATCACTCATTCAATCTGCACACATAAAAGGAAGTGCAATCTAAACTGTAGTAGAAAAGAAAATTATTCACTACCATTCTAAATTGAGGGACTAGTCTAGGACTTAAGTTGTCACACCTTCGAAAGCTTACTACAATTAATTAAATTACACACATAATTAACTATAACAAAAGCAGTAACAACAATCACATAACTTGGAAATATTTATGCAATTAAGTATTCCACTCAAACTAACTAGTGATCCATGTTAAGAAGGAGGGCCCTTCCTCCTCAACACAGGATACTGAACTAAAAAGGACACAAACTACTCAGAGGAAATTATTGAACCACAAAGTTGACATTTTCATTAATAAAAGTATCAGGATTATAGAGCTTTGGTGTTTCCCCTTTCCAATCCTATTCTTCAATTCTTCACTCTAGCCCTAGTGGGAAAACAATCTTCTCTTTTATAGATATTAATTACAATTAGAATATCATCATGAGAATATTCCAATTCTAATGTGATCTTAATATAAAGTTATATCTTAACAATTACATAGCGATTACCATGGATGGGGTAAAATTATAATAGTTTCCTTTAATTGCAAATAGAGTTACAAAACATCTCAATCAAATGATCTCGATGCTCCACAGATATCTCCCAATAACGTGTTGTTTCTTTTGACTTTAACGCGTGCAACACACGCTTAAGAAAGTGTCTTTGTAATAATAACAACTCCTAGAACCTTAATTAATCAAAATCAGTAAAGGAACTGAATTGTAATCTTCTAACAACTAGCTTCGGAAGAGCACCCAAAATTGAAGCCACCCATAAATTAGTTTTATGATAAAAATTGGCCTAAGAGAGTAGTTCTAATGTCAAACTATAAGTAGAATTTGACTAAGAAAGTGACAAGTGGAAAAGGTCATACTTAGGTGAATAAGGGTTGCTACAGTAATAAGATATGTTCCTATTGGAAAAAAGGGATAAAATAAATAAGAAAATAAGTAGGAAAAAGATGACAATTTTGTGACCCAAAATCTCCCCCCATATTAAAATTCTACATGTCCTCATGTAGACACAGGTCACTAATCCCTAACATGTTGAGAGTGAATTTATGTCAGGTTGTAAGTTCCTACCATGTCTTCACCTATGACCCTATATCCTCGAGAAATAAACAATTTTTCCTCCCAAATCTAATCAGTAATACTATATGAATGTTGATATTTATAGGTGGGTAACCAAATAAGAGGGAGCTTAAATCTAAATCCTATCCAGTCTACACCACTCCTCCTAATACAGTCAACATACTAATGAACTCGGAAAAGTTCTTATTGAAAATTATAATAACAATAGGGGTCTCCCTTCTTCAATTATTTTTGGGAAATATCCCATCTCAACTTGCTTCCTTCTAAGGAACCAATTATTATTCCTTGTATATTTCTCTGGCATCTCCATAGAATTGATTCTCAATGGTACCTCAACGTCTCGCAGTGGCAGGGGTCCCCTATATTTTATTGTAATTGTGTGAAATAGCTTGAGTTGAACCTAGTTCTCCTGTAATAAGTAATTCTACCCTTTCTTCATTAACTATTACAATATCATGGGAAGATTTACAACCTATCTAATTTGAATAAAAGAAACAAAATCCCTAAGTTGTACATCTCCAACATAGGGTGTTAGATTGAATGATTTCCCCTAAAGAAAGAGAGATCATGCAATTACATCTCACACAAAAAATGTTGTTATGAGAAATTAACACTTTGAAATGTTTCCAGGAAGTCTTGTATCTTGCTTGTCTTGTATGTTTTCTTTTCCTTCAGGTTTGTTAATTGGAAGAGATAGTTTTTTTCTTAAAAATACAAAGGATAAGAAGAAGGAATTCTACCCTATAATAAGCCATTAATGAGCTCATAAATGAGCTCCTTTTCTTTCTATAACAACTTAACCTCTTCACGTAGTTCCTTCAACTATTTCATTACTTGATTCCTCTCCTTATAAATTTTTACAAACTCTGCGATTATTAATTTTTCAACCCACTCCTTAATCATATTGGCCATTTTCCTCATGCTTCTTTAGGAATATGACTTCATCTTTGGGAAAGAGTGAAAATTTATCCCACTACTCTATTACCATCATCAAATCGTCACATTTAACGTGATTTGTTTCAGATGTTGTTTCAGCATCCTCCATTTGATCCCTTTTCTCCTATTGCTGCTCTATCTCAACTATCAGTTATTGTGTAACAATGACATCATCGATAGGTTCTTGTGGTACAACAATATTTTTAATTCCAGTCTACCTTGTTTCAGCTGTTGGTTCTTATGTAACAACAACATCATAAACATGTTCTTGTGGATTGGAAAATTATTTTTCTTCTTCCTACTCTACTTCAACTGCAGTTCTTATGTAATAGTAGTGTCATCGGCAGGTTCTTTTGGAATAGAATCTTGATATTCCTTGTCATTTCCCCCCACTTGTACTACAGTTTAAACAATAACAGTCTCCATGATTTTAGCCTCCTTAAGGATTTGTTGGCAGCCCTGACAAATGTTTCTGTGTCAGTAGATGATGCCATTATTACAACCTCTTCCAACATATCCAATCGAGTTTCATTCTTAAAATGAAGTTAATATTTAACCAAGGCAAGTTGTTTCTTTAACTCCTCATTTTCCTTTCTCAGATTTTCAATTTGAACAAGAGGGTCAATTTTTGTCTTACCTCGTGAAGTAATAGTCTCTTGTTCTTTTGCTTTCTCTTTTTTATTTGTGTTGTTTTGTCTCCTATTGTTTCTCTAGTTCTTGTTCAGGATCTAGTGTAACAACCAGGATTGCAGATGTACAAGGGCCCTCCTTCTGCAAACTTTTCCTACTTTTCTTTTTCCTATTGCTCCTCAAACCCATGAGGTCCTATTATATCAGTACATTCCCCATCAGCTATAGAAATATGTTTTTGAGTCTCTTTTAGTATATAAACTACTTTCACCCTTTTCCTAGGGGTTCTTACACCAATTGGCCTTTTTAGTTTTCTTTTCTACACTATTACTTTTTTTTAAATTCCCTAGTCCCTTTAGGGGTCTTCACTTCCTTAGCTCTATTTTTAGGCAGAGTTGTTGTTCCAACAATTTCTTCCTCTGACACATCCTCTACAATCAAGAACCTACCTCACCTTTCCTATGATAACTCACTAGAGACAATCACAAATTCCTCTATCCACATCTCCTTTCCTCATCAGGATGAGTTGTTGAAAATGGAACAACAAAATTCCTGATTTAATTTTCCCTTGAATTAAATCAGGAATAACATTGTATTTCCACATCACAATACAACTTGTACAAGTTATCTAAGATGATTTGACTTAGTTTTCTTAGTTAATTCGAGTTGAGGGGCTAACTTGAGTCATGTATAGTGATTCCTAAATTTTAGGAGCCTAAGGTGAGTTTAATTGAGTTCTAAATATTTCATTCGGTTAAACTAAGTTAAAGTCAGTTAAACTAGTTCCAATTGATGGAGGAACTAGTAGGAGTTCAGACAATGGGGTGTTGTTTCATTTGTTCAACCATTTAATTGATGATTCATTCACAAATAACTCATGCATTTTATATCTAAGAGTTTCCCAATTGATATTGGATTTCAAGGTCAGTGTATTATTGGTTTTATAATCATCCAAATTGTACAAATGGTCCATGTATTCAGAGGAAGAGCCTAAAGGAACTACGCAATCCCATGGAGGAAAATTACTATTAAATAAGGGCCTAATTCCTCATTGAACAACAGAAGGAAATAGGGACTTGGGAGAGCCAAAATTTGGTTAAGTATTGGCCTAGGCTTGTCTAGGAAGCAGTTAGAAAGATAGAGATAATGCAGAGGTTTCTCGGGCTTGAGTAAAGCATTATAATATTCTCATATTTTTTTACTAATGCAATATACATATAGCAGGAGTTTTTGGCTCTGGCTTTCCAAGGAAATCATTGTGTAATGTGTTTATTGAAATATTTCTCTTATATGATTCATGATTTCTTGATCGATTAATTGTTTCCACTGATGAGTAGACTGGATTCAAGTCTCTTGTTTTAGAAAATTACATAAGTAGTTTGAATCTACAAGGATTTTATATGTGGTATCAGAGCTAGATTTGTAAAAAATTGTACATGGTATCAAACCTAGAATCACTATCAGAGGAGGATTCACATTAGATCAAGAATTTTGAATTACAGATTGATGAAGCTCTAGATGAGGGAAGATCCAGAAGACCTTATGTGCAAACTTCTTAATGGAGCTAGAAGGCTGCTAATGGGAAGATCAGTGATCCAATGTATAGTGATATAAAATGGAGTTTTGATCATTGATATGTTAGTTTGAGGAGCAAAGATATTTCCAATAGGGAGATTGAGACTCAGAGGGAGTCTAGTTTTAGAGGGGGCATCCCTATGGAAGCCAGTACTCATTATTGTAGTAGTTGTAGCAATATCAACAAAGCATTAGAAGCAACAATATGAGTAGATCAAAATTTAGTTTTCATGTAGCCATACCTCTTGATGTGAGGTGGGGTGATGTGAAGTAATAGTCCTAAGAGTGAAAAAATTTGGGTAGGGTCGATTGAGGTGTTTCTTTTGTCTCATGGATTGCTACAGGGGCTCACAATATTCAGTAGTAGGAGGATCAATGTCACTAAGATACTAAGTGAAGAGAATTGTTGACAACAGCGTAGGAGGCTTAGTAGCAGAGTAAGCAGTAACATAATTTTCCTACTAGAGAGTTGTAGATTGATTTAATGATTATTTGTATTTAATTATTTATGCTCTTAAGTTGCAGATGTTTCAGTAGAAACAACAACAGGGAGAAGTGGTGCATGCGATACATTCCAAAGGTGTTGGATCGAGGTATATTTGAATCCCTTTCTTGTTGAGAGGGAGTGTTGAAAATGAAATAAGTAAAATCTTGATTTACTTTTCCCTTGAATTAAATTACGAATAAAATTGTAATTCCACATCACAAGGAAACTTGTACGAGTTACCTAAGTTAATTTGACTTAGTTGGCTCAGTTAATTCAAGTTGAGGGCCTAATTTGAATCATGTAGAGTGATTCCTAAATTTTAGGAGCGTAGGGTGAGTTTAATTTCAATTGTAATAATTTAATTCAATTAAACTGAGTTAAAGTTAGTTACACTAGTTACAACTGATGAAGGAACTAGTAGGAGGTCAGACAGTGGGGTGTTACTTCATGTGTTCAACTAGTTAACTAATGATTCACTAATAAATAACTCATGCATGTCAGATGTAACAGTTACCCAATTGATATTGGAATTCAAGGGTAGTGTACTATCATTTGTATAATCATCCAAATTGTACAGATGGTTAATCTAGTTAAAGGAAGAGCCTAAATGAATTACACAATCCCATGGAGGAAAATTCCTATTAAATGAGGGCCTAATTCCTCATTGAAAAATGCAAGGAAATACAAACTTGGGAAAGCCGAAATTTGGTTAAGTAATAGCCTAGGATTTTCTAGGAAGTAGTGAGACAATAAGAGATAGTGCATAGGATTCTTGGGCTTGAGCAAAGCATTGTAATATTCTCATATTTTATGACTAATGCAATATACAGATAACAAGGGTTTTTAGTAGTATATTTCCCAAGGAAATCATTGTGTAATGCGTTAATTGAATTATGTCTCTTGTATGCTTCGTGATTTATCAATTAATTAATCATTTTCACTGATGAGTAGATCATATTCAAGTATTTTGTTTTAGAAAATTACATAAGTAGTGTTAATCTACAAGGAATTTCTACATGGTATCAGAGCTAGATTTGTAGAAATTTCTACATGAAATAGGGGTCATTATAATCAAACTCCATCTCATACAATTTTGTCAACCAGTCATAGGAGGTGTATCAACCCTACTCTACTTAGAGCCCATGTTTGTCTTTCTCTTGGAAGATGTAGCAATTCGAGAAACAGATGTTGTTTCAATGCTAGGTGTTGTTGCAGTACTTGGTGTTCTTTTAGCTTTGGGTTCTATTTAAATACTTGGTGTTATTTCAATGCTAGGGGTTTCTTAAACACTCTCTTCATGCTCCTCATTCACACCAACACAAGGTATCACTATCAAATCATGCGACGAGATCCCTTGTCTCTGTAATGAATACATGATGATTAATTTAATGAGCGCATGGTTAGTGATGCAAGTGTATGCATGTTTTCCCCTTCAACATCCTCTACCATGTGTTGTAATGACTTCAACAAGTAATATGCTAAATTAATCAACCACATTGTCCTTAGGTGTGCCAACAATTGAAAGTGATAATTAAAAATAATCCCAAAACAATAATTGTTTGTAGATTTCTGTGGTGTGGTTTTGTAGATTTTGGACTCGGATATTCCACAATATTCATTTTTATGATTGATGTTTCGAGTCTAGAACAAGACTCGTCGTCACGACTTGATCTACAAAGAAGGAAAAATATGTTATAAATATGATATGGAGTGTTGTCAAAGTGGTGAGCCGACCAACTCAAGGTGAGTAATTCTCTTATTTTATTTTATTAAAACTAATTTTTAATCCCAGATTGGAGTCTCATAAATGTGCTACATTTGCATGCATGTTTTGAGAAACGAGCTTTATTCTGTTATATGTGTAGTGTGCTACCTCATGCCCAATTTTCCATAGTAGTAGCATTCAATATGGCTTAAAAATTTGGTATAGGATATACCGTATCTGCCAACATTCTTTTCATGACCTATACTACTACAATCATGCCTTCTCTAGCTATTAGTCCACCCACTTTTCTTTCTTGCATGCCATCTACAATCCATGGCTTTATGTCCAAAATTATTGCAATAGAAACAATACCCATAAAAGGGTTTTTCAGCACTAAAGAAACCTTTACCTTGGTGGATTTTTCTTTGAGGTGAAAAGGACCTATGTTTGTTCTTCAGGTACTTTTCATGGCAATTTTCATTATTGCCTTGCATTCCTTCTTGTTGCTACACGACTTTCCTATGCTTCTATACTTGTTTTTTCTTCTTACAATTTTGATGCTACCTTATCCTCCCTTGCCATTTCTGCCCAACAACTTCCTTCTCTTTTTTGTTGTTTGAACCTTGAACTATCTTTTCTTGGGAACTTGACCCTTCAATAATCACAATCTTGGAGCTTGGTTTTTCTTTGAAACCAAAGCTAGCTTTGGTGAGAGGGGATCTCTACTTAATAAGCATCTCATTCAAATCCTTTATTCTCTCAAGATTTTGGTATTCACACAACTCTTTATTTGAATTTTCTAAGTCATGTCTAAATGAGACTACTTCATTTTGTAGTCTCTCATAGTGAGCTTCTCTTTCACCTAACTGAATGGTTAACCTCCCATTCAATCTCCTAGCCTCTTCATGTTGAGAATTTACATCAACTATTGTTTTTCTCAAATTTTCGCTCTCAAGCTCATAAATTTTCAATTGGTCCTCTTTCTTGAGATTTTCATCTGATAGATCCTTGACCTCCCTTAGAGAAGAGATCAACTTCTTTCTAAAGTTGACCCTTTCATTTAGATCCTTCATTTCACTATCAGAGGTACTAGATGAGTTACCACAGAGATATAAATTCCTCTCCGTGTCCATGGAGTCTTCCATGGGCCTGAGGCATATCCTTCTTCATTACTACTAGAGGCACTCTTATTTTCTCCTATGGACGAGCATGCTTGGGATCCCTCTTCTTCAACAAAGGATCCCTCTTTTTCTATTGCTACTAAAGTAGGTCTATCTTCATTACCACTATCCTCAAGTGATTCACATGAACATCTAACTAATGAGTGACCTATTTCTTTACATTTACCACAAAGGAGTAGCTTACCTCGTAGGAAACATGGCCTTTCATTTGATTCTTCATCATCAACTCGAGAGCAATGCGAAACAACATTGTTGTTGGAAGAAGGATCTTCAATATTTTTTGAATATTTCCTTTTAGATTCCCTTGTCTTTTTCTTCCCTTTCTTCTTCTCATTATTAACATCCTTCACAGATTCAGGTTCACTACTTGAGAAAGAAGGTTCTTGACCTTCTCTTAAGCCAGATTGTAATGTTTTCCATACATACATTGCAATTTGCCTAACATTTCATTTTTTGTCTTACAGTTCTTACTTCCTCAACATCTCATTTAGATAACTCTTTCATGACAATTTATTTGGCTTATGTATTGAACCCATTCCTCTCTCTATATATCACATAAATCCAAATGTTTTCATTGACTATCATCAAGTAAGCTTCCATTATGATCTTCTAGAGCTCATAGTCTGATCCATTTAAAAATGGAACTCCTTTTGTTGTTAGCCCAGCTTTATTAACCATTGTTTCCCTTTGATCTAACTTATAGAGATTAAGTTATTCATGAAGGAAACAGTCTCTAATACCAATTGTTGGAATTAATGTTAATACTAAGAGGAGGAGGTGAATCAATATTGATAATTTTAACTTTTATGAAAATTTATCTTTACTCATTTAAATTTGGAATACATTATATTATAGAAAGCATTAACAAAATATAACAACAACCATATCAACCAATACAAGCATACACATCATGAGCAACAAACACATGAGACACGAATATTTATGTGGAAACCCTTTCGGGAAAAAATCATCAAATATTGTTGTTGTTATTGATGTAAAAATACGAGCACCTACTTTATTACATCAATCTGTTTATGAGCCACCAATCACAGGAAGAACCAACTTGCTTTGATATTTTTCTAGCACCCACTATCAAGAAGCTCTGACTCCCTCCTTTTGTAGACATCTATTCAACCTACTAGAAGCACCGTTAGAAACACCAACTTCATGGATTTTTTGCAAGCACCACCTTGCAGCTCCTTAGATTTATGAAAGCACCAACTTGTAGGAGGAACCAACACCCAAGCCTTATGAGATACCCACTAGAGATGGAAGCACCAATTTCCTATATGTACGCTCCAATCCACACTCAAATAGGAACTAATTCTATCTATAATTGGCAGTCTGTATGTCTGTTTTGAGCTATGTGTTCTCCTCAACAACCTTTCCTCTACTCATCCCACATTGCACTTGTGACCTCTGCACACTTTGCAACAACTCGTTGTTATTCTCAATATCATACACTCAACTCTCATCATTTTTCTTCTCCCTAACACTTTTAGCCTCTTACACAACAACACAAGCTTACTTGCCCTCACACAAAAACCCCGGCACACTCTGCCTCTTTTCTCTATCACATCGGCACACGCAACCTCTTATTTAAAACACAAACTCATTTGGCCTTACCTCAGCAGTTCACACACACACAAATATCTCTACACATATCACTTTAATTAATGTTTATTTCCCCCTTTTCTCTATTGCAATCTTGGGTTTTGTCTCACTATAACAAAGTGATCGATCTTGTCTTTTTCACCCATCACTTAACCATTCACAATATCATACTGTATGTTCATGGGTTCTCCACCTTGATGTTGTATCTCTTTCTTGAATTTTTTTGTTGCACTAAAAATGAGAATGGGAACTTGAGTGATCCCATGCTGAGACATAAATCCTCAGTCTATCCTACTCAGTCCAATAAGGCTCTTGTCCTTTATATGAATAAATATCTTGTCTAAAATACTTTGGTCTTCATTTAATTCACTGAACCATGCACTTAGGAAAAATTTGGGATGGCAAACTCCATTAAAGAATCTTGCGCAATCATGGTCCTCTCTGTGACTATCTCTTACGTATGACAGTCGTCAGTGACTCTATTTAAGCATCTCTGCCACCATGGTCCTCACTGCCTTGACTCGGTGATCTCTGTAATCCTACAACAACAACTCTTTTGTGCACATTTAATTATTTGTTGACTCATACATTTGTCATACACCTTTGTGTCAGAATTTAAGAGCCCAATCATTTCATAACTTTACTAAGGATATGCTACAAAATAACGAGATTTTGATTAGCCTTTAGCCCCTTCTGGTTCACCGCCTATTTTTTTTCACCATGGGACCAAATATTGTGATCGATGGAATCATACACCGTTGTATTGGAATTTGGGAGCTCCCACTTATCATAACTTTAGTAAATCAAATATTACGAAATCACAAAATTTTGATCCTGTCTTCTAGCCACTTCTTCTTCACCCCCTGTTGTTTTTCCACCATAGGATAGGGTGTTGTGACTGGAGGGATAATACTTAATTGTTAAGCCCTTCAAGCTCATAGTAGGGACCTATCTCCTTGTATTTTTTCTCTACACTCTCAGTTCTTTGCATCTCCACGACCAAATGCCAATCAACATTAGAGATCCTTGTAACAAGAATTTCTCAAATCTCAATTAGAGTGGAGTTGTGAAAACTCTCACCTTCGAAATACCCACATGCCATTTCCATAGATCTTCTGTGCCAAATCTTTCTCTATTCCCTTCAATATGCCCTTGGTTCTTTGGGCACTATGACAAAGTGTCATTAACCTCAAAACTCCCTATATTGGAGCTTTCCCAAAATGTAATTACAAAGAAATTGAAAAAATTACGACCTCCGATATACCTCCAGGATGACATCATGGTCTCATCATAAGTCCCATGTTGTATCTTCTTAGTGTTAACACATGTCACCAATATTTTCCCCAATTGGCCACCTAATAATTTTGAATCTAACTGCCACAAGTCCTCCATACTTCCACATCATTTTTATGTCATCTCCCACTATCAGCTCCTGAGGGACAATCACATGCTGCCATGTGTCCTATCCAAGGAGAGATAAAGCGTCCCTCTATCCTTGGTTTTGAAAATTATTTCCTTTGTAATGTATTCTCCCCAAAAACCTCAATGCTTTGAAAACAATTTAATAATAAGGAGTTAGGAAACTCTGAAATTCTGATACAACGAACTTCCTATTGACTGAGACTCCGACCTCCAAAATTCCAAAGTTCAAAATTTATGACGGGTTCTGATATTCCATCCTTCCAAGGCCCACGAAGTTCTGAGGGGTTTCATCCTTCTGAGTTCCCAAATTTCTGACCTTTTGATGACCCAAGCCTTTGACCCTCCCATGTTTTGAAGTCCAGCCTATATCCTAGTTTTGAAATTTGGCCTGCTTCCTAGTTCTAAAATTCAACCTACGAAATTCGGCCCACTTCCCAGGTTCTGAAATTCAGCTTGCTTCTAAGGACTTCAAGGTCCTTACTTTAGTTATCAGTAATTTTTGTTCTCGATGGCCATTTATGGACTTCTACATAACGTTGGAAATCTATTTCTGCATACTAATGAGTTGTGCTAACTCCAAGGGTATCTAAGATGACCTCTTGAGGCATAATCTCCTCCAAAGTCCTAGACTCCCAACCATCACAGCCATCATTTTATATCTTCTCCAATAAGCCTACTACTATGGTCATTGTCTATAAGTGACTGCAACAACCATAGTCATCATTTTATGGCTTCTCCAATAAGCATGCCACTGTGATAATTCTCTACACACTACTACAACAAACATGTAACCCCCAATCATTGTAGTTATCATTCTATGGCTTCTCCAATTGCCCTAGTACTATGGTGATTCTCTATTAGAGATTGTAGAAACCATAGGAATCCCCCTGATCTTGACACATTAAGCACATCAATGTTAGCATCTGCTACCATCACAACCTAGTGGACATCAATGTTATCATGCCTAACATTATGTTGGCACATACATCCATGCTAATCTAGTTGACATCAATGCCAACATACTTGCTAACTATCAGTCAATACCAACTTCCCAACTTGATCTCCCAACATGACTATTGACATCAATGCCATCACACTTACTTCCACTAGCCAAACAGACAATGGTAATTGTCGAACAATTGTAGTCTAAATAAGGCATTGGACACTGACAATGCATAAATAACATATAGG
>APFE030231663.1:0-146346 GCA_000404065.3 Pinus taeda
CTGGTGGCTTACCAGCTTGCCTTGCCAAGTCACATACGAGTCCACAATGTCTTCCATGTTTCTATGTTGAAAAAATATGTTTATGATCCTAAACACGTAATCAGATGGCAGGATATACAGATGAGAATTATCACCGGTAAATTAGTTAGTGTTTTTCCTTTAAAAGAAAATTGATTTAGGATGTTGCACGTTGTAGGTCGGACCGGAAGGAGAAATCTTGGTTGAACCACTAAACATCCTCGACCAGAGAGAAGTCATGCTGCAGAAGCGAGCTATTACCCAAGTTAAAGTGCAGTGGCAACACTTTGGGCCTAGCGAGGCCACCTGGGAAGATGAAGATCTCATGAAACAAGCTTACTCGGGGCTGTTCATGGTCAAAAGACATCAGGACGATGTCCAATTTCAGGAGGGGGGATGTGATGCCCCGGGAAAATGTAAATATTTGATTTTACTGTGGTAAAAGACAGAACTGAATACGACATTGTTAGTTGTTTGAAATTTAATAGTCTTGTTATTATTATTATTATTATTATTGTTAATAACAAATGTTTTCTTGGAAATACTGGCAACTTATGAAGGAGGAAGTTGGGAAAAGACGGTTGCTGAGACTGCAACCCTAACTACCTCCCCCAATTGGAAAGGCTTCCGGAGAAAAGGAAGCGGGGAGAGGCAAAATCTGTGTTATAGAGATAGGAAGAAAAGGAAAGACGGCTAAGTCTAGTGATGACTAGATAGCCAAGCGCTAAGTGCATTCTTGTTGAGGATAATGATCCTGCAAGAGAGCTAGGGGGGAGATTCTGGTCCTGAAAGACAAATCTCATGGTCGGGTGGACAAGAAAACATCAGAGAATCCAGGTGAACCTCTGAGGAGTCCTTAACACTGGGAAGAGACCAAGTAAGTAAAGAAAATCACCTGGATAATCTGTTAGATAATCTGTTAAATAATATTTATGTGATATGTTCAGAAATAGGATGTAGAGGTTTGGTTTATTTCTTGCGGTTAACATAGGACTATATGATGAAAATAGTTCTCTTTCTCTTCTGTTAATGCAAGGAAAAAAAATAATGACTAGGGAATATTTGTTGTGTAGAAGCAATCTTAAATAAGAAATATAGGAACAGAAGTTAAAGTCTGTGGTACTAATCAAATAAACACTTCAAAGATAGTGAATAAAGTCATAGGATGAAAATTGAATTCTTAATACTACAGCTTGACAAACAGAAAAGAAAAGAGCACATTTGAGAACTATGAAATGACAAGTGTAGGCAGTTAATGTTTGAAAACGAAAACAAGCGCAAGTAGCATTTTATCCTTTTATAAAATTCTTGTTTAAACCGAAAAGAAAGTTTCCATGCTCTTAAAAAAATAAAATAATAAAAAGCTTGAAATGAATGCGAGTTTGGGTCGATACTCAAACCCTAGAATCATTGCAGATTTCTATCTTGCATATCAACCAAGATAGGCCAGACAGTAATTGAGTTAGATTAAACTCTTGGAACATGTAACCCCACGATGAAGTTGCACAGGAAAGGAAGTTACGAGCCTCTCTAGAGGATCTCCTACTATAGTAGTATAGGAATAAATTGTATAGTAGTATAGGAGAAACCCTATAGTAGTACAAAAAGAAAACCTGAGAGGGTTTCCGCGACCAGATATTTCAACCAACACAAGGACAGAAGGATGAATCATTGCAGCGCTTGAGGGAAACCGAGAGAGTTTTCAACATAAAAGAAGGACCTAGGTGCTCATATGAATAAACGACTTTTTTTAAAACATAATTTTGTTGGCATCTAAATACCCTGACTTACTGTTTCAAATATAAGAACATGCGTAATAGAACTCTGTACATGCAAATAACAATAAGAGCGAAACTACAATACAAGAGTAGTGTTTCAGTGTTGAGAACGTAAAACGACAATTAGATTTATCATTCGGAAACAGTTATAGAAACCTAGAAATTTAGTTCAAAAATTCATGATGAAAATCTTTATGGACTCAGCTTAAGTCCGAGGATAAATTAATTAACCAACACTTAGTCCTGGCATAAGGACTCTTGAACTGGAAAAATGGAAACTTAACCAACGATCAGAATAACTTACAAGGGCTTGACCCGAGATAATTTACAACAGTTTACAAATGGACCCAAGAAATTGTTCACATAATTACAACTGAACTAGGTCAAAGGCGACTCAAGCCAAAAAATGTGTCCATGTGGCCAAGCCTTTGGGCAGGACAACCGCGGCCTCAAAACCAATTTAACAATGAAGTAAGGCCGCAGAAAAATACTACTCCAGGCTCTTAGGAACTACCTCCATAATTGGAACCATAGAAAAAAATGAGAAATGTCCATAACCCTTGAGATGGAAGCTCTTATACATTGCACTCTCCATGACAAGTTCGAACCAGAACCATAGATGCTTACCCGGGGGTCCGCGCAGGAGGTAGACAGTTTGAGAAGCCTCGACCATCCCTTAATTCAAGCCAACACTCCTTGGCTGCACCCATTCCTCTTTCATTCTGGAAACAAACAAAAGAAACTGTTACAAATCATGAAATGTGTATTGTCAATGAAAGGATAAGAAATGGAAGCAAAAGGAAATGTGATGAATACTTACCCAAATCACATAAATCGCTGGAAATTTAGATAGCCCAGCAAATGAACTGAAACCCTGAGCAGTAAACATAATATTGCAGACAGTTTAGAAGTAGTGGCAGGCGGAGTGGAGCTGGAACGAGCGCTAAGAAATAATGAACAGAATGAAGCATACCGCCAGAGTAAACGAGTGCAAAACCCTCAGATCAACGTTCAGCCCTTGGATCTGCTGACCCAAATCCTCATCGTTGATGACTGGAGGAGCTTGAGGTGCACAATAGCCAATGGTACTCCTACCTTTGCCACGCCACCATGACAGAGCAGGGAATAAATGTTAAGCCATGTGGAAAGTGCAAGTGAATCCAGTGGTGATGGTGGTACTATGACTCTTTAATGCAAATGACCATCATACTATCGGAAAGTTTTCCGATTGCTAAAACTATATAATTGTAACCCAAAGTGATATCATGTATTAACATCCAGAGTGATAATCCTGGCCATAAATTAACCAGCTAAAAATTTCAATTTTTATGTGTTCGTAGGAGGTACATGACAAGCCGAGAGGATTCGGATGGCAATTGATATGATAAAATAAATGTTAGAGCTTCATAATTCTAAAAAATATTACCAAGGGGTCCCTAATAAAGACTGCACGAACAAAATATACATTTGGTAAGGTCGGACAGAGAAAGATGGGACTACCAAAATTTTAAAGAGTTAAATTATATATTTAATAATTAGATAAAACAAATACGGATATTAATTTATGAGAGGTAATTAATGAGTTTAAATAAAGTTTAGAGATTATGAAACTTCAGGTTCAAAAGTCCTAAAAATGAAAACCAACTGTAAAAAACACACAATCACATAAAATCTGACAATATTTCATTAATGAGCAGATATTTTTCCATTCAAAAATGGTTAAAACTTTCTCCAAGCTCATCATCATTAAAACTAAGTGTCTCCAATCTCATAAAGCATGACAGTATGACATCACATGGAAGTGACAGTATTTCACTGTTAAAAGCTATCCCAATTTTAACATAATACAATGTGGTAGGCCGTCATTCAGTGTACTAAATGCTCTTCGTTTGTGGACGCAACAGAAGCGATGCACTGTGTTACGCTGTCACTAGCTAGCGATGTGCCAATGATGTCGTATTGCTAACGAGGAAACAATTCTCCAAAACCCATCCCCACATGCACGTGTGAAATTGACGGGCACTTAAATTCTCACCATTAAGTATAAAATTGACAGGTACGTCTTTTGTTTTACCCATAAAAGTAAACCATTTTTTATTTTTATACGGAGTGTAATATTTAGTTTTATTTATTATTATATATTAGTTTATTTATATAATTATACGTTAGTAAAGTTCAAAAGATATTACTAATACTTATTATATCCTTTTTATGGTCACAAATAAAAATCATAAAATAATTATTATTATTAATAATTATAAAAAATTAATATGAATTATCTATCTATATATATATTTATTTAGACAAGATATAACTAAATTTTTAATCATTTTCTTATAAAAATTCTTAACCTGTAATAAATATTGATTCAATAAAATGACATAATAATACCGCTTGCTTAAAAGGCCACGAACACAGGAGTTAATATGGACACGAACCTGCAAGAAAGTCTATAGGGATATCTTTTGTTTCTAAAATTTTGAGATGTAATAGAGAAAATATGCATATCTACTTTCTTTATCTATAATACAAAAAATGAAGGCGTGTAAAACGGTGCCATGTGTTATCTGTTTTAACTCCAAATTGCAGCGTTGTAGGGTGTTCTAATGTAGCGCGTCACCATCGGATGTCCAAAGTTCTTCAATTTCATTTATATATTAAAAATGGAGTTGTCTATAATGCAACTTTTTGAAAGTTTTTCTGGCGGATTTTTCCGGTCAAAATCTGGCAGCAATTTATTGGAATCGCAAGTTTGATAGCTAGTTTCTGCACAATCAAAAGGTCCCAGGGGTTTTTCAGGGTGCTGAATCCAAATATGCAGTTAAAAAACCATTTTAACTGCTAAAAATCAAGATTTAACCTCAATATCTTCCGCCGGATTCCATCACCAGAATCTCTAAAAAGTCACATTATAGACAACTCCATTAAAAATACCTTTTAAATAATAAAAATTACAATCAAACCCCAAGATATAATAATAGAAATTACGATCCAACGCTCCGTTTTTTTCTCCATCTGTTTTAACTCCAAATTGCAGCGTTGTATGGTGTTTTAACTCCAAAGTTCTTCAATTTCATTTATATATTAAACCTATCTTTTATATAATAAAAATTACGATCCAACCCCAAGATATCAGCTTTAAATAAAAAATACTTACGCTGCGTTTTTTTCTCCATCTCAAAAGCCATCCAGCAAGAAACGTTCTTAAAAACGTTTTGTGTTTGTAAGGTTATATGAAAGTGAGAATATTCCAACCTTGATAATATTAAATAATGTCACCGTCCCTGGTCCAACGTCTAAAACATTAATACTAAGTTTCGCTGAGAAACTTAAAGCGAAAGGCAATGTGTCCGGCAACAACAGGATTACTCAACTCTGATCACCTTCTTATCTCCGGCTTCCCGCAAGGGGTTTTCAATTTCAATTTGACAATATGTCCTGCTCCTTTAGAGCAAGCGCCTTATTGTCACGGAACACCAGTGATTCTTCAGCTATGAAACTCAATACTACAGAGACGGAAACTAAATCGCACGAGAGTTTTCTCATTTCGCAGGGTAGCGTACACTCTGAATACAGCAACGGATCTACAAGAAGTCTGCAGTCGGAATTGAATCTTTCTTCTACGCGAAGCATCCAATCACACCCGAGTTTTTGTTCACAGGGTAGCATATGCTCGATTCCCTCTTTAGGGATAGATCGGCCTCCAGGGAGCAACCTTGGAGACGGCGTATATCAATGCATAGCTACACTGAGAGGTCACGGAGGGTGCGTGTTTTCTCTAGCAATGGCGGGCAACCTCCTCTACAGCGGATCCTCCGGTGATGACATGCGGGTATGGAGGCATCCCGAGCTCAGTGAGCACTGTAAGTTCGGTCACGGTGATGGAGCTGTCAAGTGTATTTTGGTTTCTGGGTGCAGGATATACAGCGCGCATCAAGATCATAAAATCAGAGTTTGGAAACGCGCTGAGAACATACAGCCGCCTGAACATAAGCTGGTGGTGACCATGCCGACACTGAAGGATTATGTGATGAATGCCATACCACCTAAGAAGTATTTTCAGGAGCGCAGGCACAAGAAGGTACTCTGGATCGAACACCTGGACACGATATCGGCTCTATCAGTTGATAGCAATGGGTTTTTGTACTCGGCTTCGTGGGACAGGACGGTCAAGATCTGGAGACCTTCCGACTTGAGATGCGTTGAATCTTTCAGAGCACACGACGATGCCATCAATGCGCTTGTGGTTTCGCCAGATGGTTTTATTTACACTGGATCTGCGGATTCTAGAATAAAAATCTGGGCAAAGGCCTCAGGCGAGAGAAAACATTCTCTGGTTGCGATCATTGAAAGACACAAATCTGCTATTAATGCACTGGCTCTCAGCCCCGACGGTTCCATCCTCTACTCTGGAGCTTGTGATCGATCCATCATTGTTTGGGAAAGGGAGGAAAGCGAGCGGCACATGGTTGTTTCCGGCGCCTTGAGAGGTCACAATCGCGCAATTCTATGCTTGGCGACAGTTGCACAATTTTTATGCAGTGGATCCGCGGACAATGCAATCAGAGTGTGGAAAAGAGGAGAAGGAAACGCACATTACTGTTTGGCGGTTTTGGAAGGTCACAGAGGACCTGTTAAATCCATTGCGTTGTCTGTGGATACTGTGGTTGGATGCCGTGTCTACAGCGGGAGCCTGGATCACGACATTAGGGTTTGGTGGGTTTCTACACGTACAAGCTGCTGTTATGATGATCAAGAAGATGTCTGTCATCACACTACCCCTCAGATTTTCTAGTGGAAAGCTTAAACGCAATTATTCGGCTCTCTATCATATGTGTGTGCAGCGCTAAATGCTTCCCCAGAATGCTAAATCGTACGGCACTTTTGCTCGATAAATAAGATGGTAGATTAGAAGCCTTCTAATTTCAATTAAGGTATGAAGGCTGGAAGTTGTTTTCCTCATCTAGATCACAGTTGGGGTATTCTTTCTGTTTCCAAATGTAACGCGTCTTTGAAGTTTGAACTAGAAGCGCGAAGCTAAGATACAGGAAGCGCGAAAGCAACCAAAAGCCTTGTTCTTTAAGCCATAATTTTTCATTAACAACTCTTTAGGCAAAGTGGAAAGAGATTCATGAAGTGTTTTATTTAGTTTAATATTATTACCGGGATTTAAATCTGGATATGGTCAACCTGAATTAATTTTTTAAAGCTAAAAATAGATAGCATATTAAGATGTGGATAGAATTCATAGATCTGAAGTAAATTTTAATGGCTTCATTTTTTTAAACTAAAAATAACATCTTAAAATATGGTCAGAGTTGACAGATCTGGAGCGTAAATTTTAATGGCTTTTGCCTCGTATAATTAGGGTCCTCTTCTTTTATAACAAGTTGCTTTTCAACCGTTGCTTGGTTTAATATAGTGTAACTGTTACACGTTTTGAATTTTTTGGGATATTTTCCCTCGTCAATGTTTGTGTGAAAGTAATGTAAGAGTGCAAAAAGATATCCTGTAAAATTTAAAAGACCTTCTAAGAATGGAGAAAGATCAAGAAAGGAGAAGAATCTTCATTGCTGAAGTAAAAAAGATTTGAAAAACTTAATTGCTTGAAGGCTTCTCATATCAATTAAAACATGAAGGCTGCAGGTTGTTTTTCTCATGTAGAGCGAGTGAAGGCATTCTTTCTGTTTCCAAATGTTACGCGTTTCAACAAAAAAGAAGATAAACAGATCCAGAAGCTAAGAAACACGGAGCGAGAAAGCAACCAAAAGCCTGGTTCTGGATGTGATGAGATGAAAAAAAAATCACTCTTCACGCCATAATGTTTTATTAACAACTCTTTAGGCAAAGTGGAAAGAGATTATTAACTCTTTTATTTACTTTGATATTATTATGGGGATTTAATTCTGGCTATGGTCAACCCGATTGTCTGATTGATTTTATTTTATCGGGTAAAAATAACTTACCAAGATGTAGAGACAGTTCATAGATTTGCGGCCTACAATTTAATGGCGTTTGCCTAGTATATGTCATAACAATCTGCTTTTGCTATCAAATGCTAATGACTTGGGATACATGGCGTTAAAGCATTTCTTAGTCTAATCTCTTTAGTCGAACGATGGGATTTTTTTTATATGTTTTTTTACATTTTTTAGTTCAATTTTTAGTGAAAGTAAGATAAGAATGCAGAAAAGCATCCAAATCAAATTGCAAAATTTAAAAGATATTCTTAAAAGAGAGAATCATTGAAGAAAGAATGTGAAAACATTTTATTGTTAAATTAAAATAGTTTATAACAATTTAATTTATAAGTGTAATAGAAGATAAATCTTATGATATAGTAAATAAAAATGTTACATAAATTTATGAGTGATAAAGTTCTTTTATTAAAACGTAAAAAACCAAAATGGATCGAGATGCTTGTTTAGGTACTCAGTACAACTTCTTATAAATGGAGAAAACCATAGGAAACCCACATTCCCCCTAAAATAACTACACGAACAAAAAACAGTTGAAAGATGTGGATGTGCCGAAATTGAGGCGAAAAGGATAAATCCTTTTCTGCTCGTGAACGCTTCGGATCACTGTGATTTAAGTAGAAGATAATTAATTTTTATTGGCATGTAATTAAGTGGATTTGTTATTTTGTAAATTATTCACATGTAATTAAGTTATTTGATTTTATTATAAAAATAAAATTGTATTTATATATAAAATATTTATATATAAAAATTCTAAGTATTTTTTGAGTTGGATAGTTAAATATAAAAAAGGTAAAATAATTATGAATGTAAATATATGGAATGTAAATAAATTGATTTGTTTGGAATTTAGTATTTATCATTTTTTTTTGGCAAAAGTTTAATAAAGGCAAAATAAGGTGAGAGCCACTTATAAGGAAAAGAAACTATCACATGGAATCTGACAGAACCTGAGTGTTTCATTGATGAGCAACTCATTCTTTTCTTCAACCAACTTTAAAATTTAACTTTATTTTAACATAAATGAAATCCATTATTACAAAAACAAAAAAGAACAAACAAAACAAAACAAACTAGCACATATCCTACCACATAAAACATGGAAATATTGTATTGATGAGCAGATCATTATTCCATTTAAAAAACATTGAAACTAATCCCAAAATTGAGGGTAAAGGGAAAAATCATTTTCAGGGTGATCACTATAATTTAAGTAAAAACAATTAACTTTTATTAACATGAAATTAAGTAAATTTGTTCTTGTGTATAAAACATTGATATACATTTAAGTCAATTTATTTTTTTATAAAAATAAAATTGTAATTACAAATATGAATATTTGTATAAAGTTATAATTTGGTATATATATATATATATATATATATGTGAATTTTGTAAAATAATTTATAATTAATATTTTATGAGATTGTAATTTTTAGTTGGTTAAGTTAATTTTGTAAGTTATCTTTGTTTGATTCCTGATAAAATCAGTTAACCAATATTTAAAACAAATTAAATAAAGAAAAATTAAATCTAAAAAATAAAATAATTATGAATATTAATTTATGGAGTGTAAATTAATTGATCACATGAAACATAACAATATTTCACTGATGAGCAAACTATTCTTCCCTTCAACAAACTTTAAACTTTAAAAAAACAAAAAAACAAACTATCACATAAAACCTAATAATATCTAACCACATACAACATCATTATTCCATTCAACAAGCAAGCTATTCCAATTTACAAAGAATCCAGCAATAGGACGACCATTCTTCCTCAATTAACATTAAAACTATTCCAAAAATTCTGCTATATAACTTTTATTGAAATAAAATAAAAATCCAGCATTACCCGAAAATAGAGATGCCATGTTAATAGATTTCAATTCGATTGATCCACTCGCTGGCTTGGCATCAGAAACGAGCAGAGGAGGAAGATATGGCGTATTACTATTTGGTAGACCTTCGTCCATTGTCTTAGATGCTCTTTGCTTTGTCTGTGGGTGCATTGTGTTTGGTTGCCATTGGCCAACGAGTAGATAATTTTCGAAACCCACAAGATTGTACGAGTTATGTCGTATGCTGTTAACGAGGCGAAAATATTTGAGGCACTTCACTTCTGCCCAAAGTATGAAATTGACAGGCAACTTACTTTCGTTGATAAAGTAAATTATTCCAAATTGAGGTAAACTTTTGTAAAAATAATTAATTGGTGTTTACGGTTTTTATAATTTTAATTTAGTTGTTATAATTATTTAGTTGATGGTAAGATTTAATTTTATGGCTTGTTACTGATTTAATATTGAAAATTATTTTTTTAATTTAATTATTTTATTAAAAAGCTTTTATCTAAATAGAATTTTTTAAATATTATTAGTAAGTAATGAGGGTAAGCTGCCTACCTTTGTGAACTGAACTCTAAGCCGAGGGTTGAAACGATACGGAGAGAATGGCGAGTGCTAGGGTTTGTGTCCTCAGCAACCTGTTGGCGGCCACAGTCGACCCAAAGACCATTGCAGTGGATGGCGGGCCTGCGCGCGGAACTAAGGTAAGGGTTGTTCGGTTCGACGCAGGCAGGCTATGCGCGATGAAATGGCGCAGACAAAAGACCAAAATCATCCCAGATCGCCGCGGTAGGATATCAAAGGGTTTTGCTGCCCCAAGGAATCAAGTGAATCGGCATCCAGACATTCTGCCTGTTGGAGAAAAGACGCGCAAGCCTTAGATCGTTCGGTGCAAAGGCAGGTGGGGTTTGCATGCAGCAGATATGCGCCCTCTTTCAGTCTATTGGCTAGATCCTTGCAGATCTGGCCTAAATCGACCTGTCCCTGCCAGCGTTCGAGCTCTCAGGCTGCAGATCGGCGGATGGGAGGCGCGGACACCATCAGAAGCATGCCTCTCTGCGTGGATATACGAGGAGGGTCTTCCTCGGCGGATGGTCGAAGGCCCAAACTGCGTCTCTGAACAAGGAAGTCGTCGGGCTGAACGATGTATAGGGGTCAGAGCCCGGAATGCATGGAGAAATGGCAGGGGGGACTGCATGGTGCGGATCTGTTTTACCCTCAGACGCATGGGCCCAAATTTCGCAGTCCCGGCTTGGATCTCCGCGAACCAGACCTTATTCGAGTGCCGCTTAACCCCAGGCAGTAGATCCACACCACCAATCATAGACCGTGCATGTTTTATGCAGATCTAGCCATGCATAAGGAAAAAAGATCCAAAACAGAACCAGATCTGGAAAAGTGCCTTCAGCCAGAGCATGTAACAAATCCCTGTTTTTAGATTTTGATAAAACCCCCTTAGGGGAAAACTCGTTTAGTATGGGTTCATGCAGGAGACTCCTCTATGTAGCTGAAAAAACAAATCTGGGCAGAAATGGGATACCCAACTCAGATTCAACATCTGGTCAGTGGTAGGCGGTCTCTCCAGGACTGTAGATCATTGGAAAGTTATGGGATTGGTCCAGGATCAATCATTATTTTAAATCTCAGACTGAGAAGAGGGGCTTTGCCTCAGGGACAGACAAGCTCCTCAGGGGGAGACAAGGGGAAAAAAATGCAGCCCAGCACCAACCAAAGGGAGGTTTATCCTATAAAAACATTTTATAAGGCAGCAGGAGTTTAGGCCACTCTTCAGACCAAGGCGGTTACATGCCCAAGCCATACATAGTGGATCAGTCAGAGCAAACCCCAGCCTTAAACTTAGATTCTTCAGGACTCGATGATTTTGTTAAGTCCTATGAAACGCAGGCTCTTATTTGTCGTTTCAACAGCTTCTGGCCTAAACCATTGGATCTGTTTCAGTGGATCTTCACCAGATGGACCATGGATTGTGACATTCATCTATGTTCAAAGGGGTTTTTCATAGTAAAATTTACATCCCAGGAAGTCAGAGATACAGTTATCAGAGATGGGCTATGGTTCTGGGGAACAACGGGGCTGTTTATGACCCCATGGTTCCCAGATTTTGATCCAAATAAAATGATTGTAACCAAAATGCCAGTATGGGTCAGACTATACAATCTTCCTCTTCACTTCTGGAATGAACCAGTGCTGGAAGGTATTGGGAACAGCATAGGGAAATATATCAAAACAGACCTGGAAAGAATCGATGAAAGAATCTACACTTTCGCACGTATCTGTGTGGAAGTAGATCTAAGTAAAGGGTTGCCGGATAATATAAGGCTGATCTATAAACAACAGAACTGGTTACAGGTACTAGATTATGAAAACACCACCTTCAGATGCAGGCTCTGTAGGCAGACAGGACATTTACAAAGCACATGTCCCGAAGCCTAAAATTAAAAGAAGCAGAAAGGGAAACATAAGAAAGGATGGCATTTTTCACCTCCAGAATCAGAGGACGAAGAATCAGAAGCAGTAGAGGAAGAGATTCCAACAGAGAAGACCGAGGTATCACAAGAAATGGAGAATCAGAAGGGATCCTCATCAGAGAACAAGGCAGTAAAGACAAGCATGGATTCTGGTCTTGGCAGCCTCAAACGGCATCACCACTCCGATAATTCAGATTCAGACAAAGAACCTGGCATCCAGAATACAGAAACACAATTAGTTATAGTTTCGACCGAACCCACTCAAGGAGAGTGGCGTAAAGTCGAAAAGAAAAAGGGGAGGAAAACTTGAAATGTGAGTCCAACTCACTGCCATTCTTCAGTTTTGCCTCTTTCTTTCTCTCTCCTCTCTTCTTATTTTCTCTTTTCTTTTGTGCACGTTAGTCCACTAACGTTGCGTTGAGGTGCGAGACTAGGGCCCTTGTGGCAGCTTTGGGAATGTTTCATTGAATATGATAGTATAACCTTTCATTATTTTTTTAATAAAAAGTTACTGATTTTTTCCTTTGGAAAAAAGTAAGTAATGATATTGTAATTTAGTTTATTTACATGTTTAAAATTTTCATAATAAAATAGAAATAATTTTTATAATTATAAATTTTTAAAGAATATAAATTATTAATTTTTTTATTTTTTAACTGTTAATAATAAATTCACAATTTAATTAAATTTTTTGATTCTCTATGATTATTTTTACTATTAAAAATACTATTTCATATTCATCTTTATCAACTCTATATTATTATAATTATTTTATGATTCTCTATGATTATTTTTAATGTTAAAAACACTATTTTATATTCATCTTTATCAAACTATACATTAAAATAATATATTTAGATGTTAAAAGAGTCCATACATGACTAAAATTGAATGTCTTTTGACAGAGATAGTGCTGCACGTATTTTATATGTCGTAACAAGTTTCTTTTGCGATTAAATGATAACGAATTGGATACTTGGCGGTGGGCCATGTTTGAATAAAGATGCTACTTTCTCAAACGAAAAAGCCAGGTTGGTTGAAGATACTTATATGAAGTCATCCTCAGATTGTTTTGGGTTGTCGCTTCTTTGCCCGTCTCATGTATTGACTTTGCCACGTGGCTTGTCGCTTCTTTGCCCGTCTCATGTATTGACTTTGCCACGTGGCTTCTTTGTAGAGGAGATCGTGTTCTCTATGTTGTCAATGTATGGAATAAATTGGCGCGCACCCCAACCCCCGTGAGTTTTGCGAGCTTTGTTAATGAGCGGGACCACGTCTAAATAAAGACGGTAGTTTGTTGAAGGGTTTCTTGACCCGTCGCATGTATTCACTGTAATTTGACAAAGAGAGGTAACGAAGAAACTGTGGCGTATAGCCCAAATCCCTGGCTTTTCTTGAAGGAAATCGTAACAACTGAATTAGATTGGATGGAAATTTAGGGGTGGTATGATTAATGTGTGGTTAATTACATGGTTATAAATTAAACAAGGGATTAACAATATATACAGATTTATTTAAATTTTTAAGATAACTTTTATATTGATTATGATAATATTTACTTTAATTATGGTAATATTTATTTTAATTATCAGTTATGAGGACCTTACTATGAATGTCATGTAATACTATATTTTAAAAAATAATATTTATATTCACTAAATAAAAATAATATTAAAAAAAAAAACTAATACTATGTAGAAATAAAATACATTAATTTCCACTTTATTTTCACAAGTAATTGTGAATAAAATACTTTTAATTTATTTTTTAGTATGATAGAGATATATAATTCCTTCACCACTTACTATGGACTTGATAAATTACATGTAAAATAGTATTATTGATATTATATTTTCCACATTTTTTATAGACAATATTTCTTATATTATAGCTAATGCTTACACATCTCCCCATATTGGGTTGTACAACATCTCTTGGCCCAAATATAGAAATATGAGAAATATATTTTTCTATCAAGGAGATGGTAACAATAGAAAAATATTCTATTAAGCTTTCATTTGGTCTCAAGTGGGGGATTGTTATATATGAATTGGAAAAAAAAATACAAGGAGTCAAATGAGTCGTGATTTTCAACATGTGGTATCAATGATCCATGGTATTGGGCGATGATATTACATAAAATGAAGCCTATAATTGAATAGGTGAAAAATGAGTGAGTGATAAGGCTCATGATAGAAGGTTATGTACTTAATTTTCTAGTAATTTAAAACTACTAATTATTGTCTCATTTTTAGAGTTTCCACATAGATTTGGTAACATTTATCATTTTGGTTATGTTCTTTTATTGGTTTTTCCCACTGTTGGATTTTCCACAAAAAAATTCTATGTTGATGGTAGCTTCTATCACTTTATTCATTTTTTCAATTCAGGTTTATTTCTTTTACTGTTTTTTTATTATGCAATCACTAATGGGATCCTCAGTTGCAATGTTCAAAATAATCTTAATCTTTCCTTGTTTGATATAATCAAATATTTGACTAGTACCAAAAACTAAGGTCAAGGAACATAAACCATCACCAATATAATACCATAAATACTTTTATAATTCATAATGAGTCCCATCCATATTTTGATGATTCACTAAGAAAAAAACCTATGAAGGACCACACAATAATATGCATCTTCAATAGAAAACACCCCATCGTTCAAAATATGTTATGATAAAATATTATGAAAATAGGGGCTAAAAATACCTCCACCCATAGAAAGATCCTCAATAAGAGAACCATGCATTGAACTTAAACAATGATGAAGGAGGTGAATTGACAAGTTGTCCTAAGGAAATTATAGTTTGGATTGGAAAATCACCTCAACTAGTCAAATGACCTAAAATAGTCACATGTAAGATCACATCAATATGATGACGCTACTAGAGAAATTAAAATCTTCCTAAGGTCCATAGAATCAATATGAAAAAGCTTACATCCTATATTTTCCTTATCAATAGTTAAACCAAGTATACCAACCACCACAAACTAGCCTCGTTTGCTTCCAAATGGGATGAAAAGATCTAAGGACTCATAACTTTACAATGACACTCAGCATACATATATGAACCACTACTTGTCAATCATAGAAACCCACAACAAAACCCTTCTTTTCAACCATATTGAAATCCCTTCCAACGATCTACTCCATTAAGTATCAAAACTGGCATCAATTCACTCTCATTTTGGGAGCATAAATTTCACATAAATAAACCACTCAATATAGAATCAAAATGACGACCTATGAATACCAATCATCAAGGTACAAATTATATAGAACTATAAAATTCCAAAAAACTGAAGTGATAGCTATCATGGAATCTCCGCTCCCTTTAAAATGCTTTAAATTCCAAAAAGGGTCATTCCAACCGTAGTTCATTATGTTATGAAACTTACAACAAACAAAATTAATTTTTTTAAAAAGGTACATCTAGTTGAACATACTACAATGCAAAGTGCACTAAAATTTTCCAACTAAAAGGCGTCACGCCACAAATATTCCATGAGAATAAATAGGTGTTTATTCCAAGGTAAAATGAAAACATTAACTATTTAATTGGTTTCATGTCTGAAATTGATCCAAGCAAGATGGATGGTCCATAATATTTTTGTAATACTTTCACATGGTTGAGGCAGGGATATGATCTCTAGTGGAGTGATCCGCCTACATAAGAGAACATATTCCATTTTTCTTCTTAGTTTTGACGAAATAGGTAGATTCAATATCCATGTTAATTGATTCAAAAAATGTAGCCATGCACAGAAACCTAAGTTTTTGAGTTACATGAAAAACTCCAACACCAAGGTAGATGTGCTTCTGTGAAGCTACTTCATAAGGGCCACCATTCACCCAATTACAGGTTCGAGTCATAATAAGGATCATAGTCAATTAAATTATTGACTTTGAAATTGGACCATTCAATGATAACTAAACTTACGATCGAGTTATAGCCAATATGAAAGGCCTCTAGAGATGTAACAAATGACATTTTAACCAACAACAACTAAGGAAAGATCCCTTAATTCAAATGTTCTAGAATTTGATAAATGTGAAAGTTCATCACTTAAGTCTAGAAATATGTTATACATTATATCAATATTAATAATAATGATCATTACCATATCAATAATAACAATCATTCATGATTACTAATTAGTATTATATTAAAAATAATAATCGTTAATATAATATCTTTTGATATTAAACAAATAAATAATATATATGATTTTCACTAATATAAAAAAAAATATTCGCATATATATAACCAACTTTCTCAAACATAAAACATGAATAATTTGATGATAAGGACTTAAACCTTTCTCTTAATATATATGTTCTAGAAAAAAAACCATTAAACCAAATATGTGCAAGCATAAAAAATGAGAACTGTTAAGATAAACAACTTAAAACTAAAATAAACATTTTAAATACATCATGCATAATGATAACTAAATTATTTACTCATTTCTATTCAATAATTATTTCAAAGTTTGAATAATATTTTATAATTTTCACTTCTCTTAAGAAAGAGAGAAAAAATATCTATCATAAATTTGATTCACACATGGGTTAAGGACTTTGTCACACCCTCCCCCAACATTTACCCAAGTTAACTAGTCTTCCAGGGTAAACATGTGACGAGAAGCTACTATGATGTTATTAACTCCCCATGTGCAGTTAAGGAAGTGGAACTGACAAAACAAACCATTATGACATTCAACACATGCTACAAAACCTTCATGAGCCAACAAACACTTCAAGGTAACCAACCCCTTAGACAACTTGACATTTCACTGATATAGACCATCAATCACTCCCATAACAAGCGATGCATATGACTGAGGTATTATAGTTGCTCCCACAATAAGGAATGCCAATGACTATGGAATTTTTTATCCAGTCCTGAGCTAACGACCCTCGATTCTATGCCAATTTTTCAAGGCCAGGGCTCAGGCCACTTCCCAAAAATTTATGAAATTTTTAGAAATGATAAATAATAATGGCATAAGGCTACCATTGAAATCATTGTTACAAGTACTTGATGACAGAAATTTCGTCAAACATTTCACAAATATGAAATCTACAGGTCATAACAATGGATCTAAGCACAGGGGTCTCATACATATTTGATATTCATAAGGAAGAATTAACATATTGTCACAATAGTTACATTATCATCTATTAGGTCATATATTGATTGTTCATTTGTGTGCTAATCAAAACATGATGAGAGCCAAACATCAAGACTATCATAAAAGATACTTATAACTGACAAATAACCAGAGATATATGAATGAGGAAACAACCATTAAAGCCACATAACATCAAGAACATTTACTCATCAAAATACCAAGGAAAATGAGCTCTTATTAACATATTCAAATCAAATCAAGTCAAGGACTTCCACGTACAACCCGACCATAGATTGCGTTGAACCAAATCTCTCTTTCAACAAATCACTCCCGAGCCATATTCCAATCATGAATGTGGGATCTCATGAAACAAATCAAACCAAACCAAACCAGGGATTCCAGAGGCCAAACCAGCTCAACCCTTAACTAATGATTCCACCTCATGGTCGGACATTACTAACCATCACCAAATTGGTCTCTACCCAAGTTGCCCATGGCTATAGAGCATTTATTCCAACCAGGGCTTCTAGGACTAGCAACTCAACCCATAGCTGCTGTGAGGATTCTAGAGCATTTGTCCAACCAAGGCTTCTAGGACTAGTAACTCAACCCACGAAGGGCTTCTAAATCATTTTTCCAATGAAGGCTTCTAGGACTAGTAACTCCACCCAAGATGTTACAAGGATTCTAGAACATTTGTCTAACAAAGGCTTCTGAGAACTAGTAACTCAGCGCACAACCATAAGGAACATGAGAACTAACCAGAGAAAAAAAGAAGGGAAGACACCCACAACACCATGGTTATCCAAGAAATGGAAAGGTTGGGAAAATACACCACCAATCTAGGAAATCCTCCATGCTAATGACAGATCATAACACAGAAACGACATACATGTGCCACGGATGCCAAAACTAGCAAGGAAATCATACATGAGACTCGGTACCTATAAGAAAAACCCACTATATTTGTTGATCCCAATGACCTCTTACACTTTCCTCCTCTTATTTTTCCTTCTTGATCAAAATCCCAAGTATGCCACACTCCTCCAAGAGGGCTCCAATAAAACTCTAAGTGTCGAATAGTATCACAGATAGAGAATAGAGAAAGAGCGCCAAAATTGAAATGATAAAAGGTAATACTCACTAAAGCTACCAACTATTCCTCAGAAGATTTTTTGTTAATGATGTCTCTATTTTATTCATTTTCCATTATTCTTCTTCATTTTCCTTCTCACATGCATCCTGTGACCTCTCACCTTCCTTTTCTCCTATTTTCCATTATTTGCATAAATAAATTGCCAAAAATGTCATTTTTCCTTTTCAAAGTTTTTTCTATTTCTTTTTCCAACTTCCTTAGCCATAATAAATCAAATTAACACCCATTGGGATGTTTTTCCCAAAATTCAACTTGAAATGCGTGTCCTGTGATCCTAAACATAGTTACTGATCAAACGAGAAAACTACCCAGTACCTATTTTTTCGAGGTAGCAAAAAATCACTCGATTATGTAAAGTGGTAATTCATAATACACATCTTTTTTAACATATTTTTGGCACTTTAAATTTTATTATGTATCAAGTATGAACATGTTTTTTTGATGTTAGTTATTTTCATGATGATTTTGAAAAGTGTCGATGCAATATCAACCCCCCTTTTTTAGAAGGTTGATTTTTTACACTTCAGATTTCTAATGTCTTCTTCTTCCCAAAGATACTTTTTTTAAGTGCATTTATCTATTTGTGTGTTTTTAATTTTCTTTTCAATTTTTTTTGTAATGAAATCTTACTTTTCTCGCGTAGCTAAAAAAAAGGAAAAAAAGAAAAAAATAGTCAATGTTTTAAAGTTACTATTTTATATATGTTTATGTAATGATAATTAATATTTAATGCACATCAAATAATTGTCACAAAAAGAATAATTTTAAATATTTGACAAAAAATACATAATTTCAATATAAATATAATGAAAAAAATAGACATTTTCAGAGTTTTTGTCAAAAATGACATATCAAATAAACAATTTTTATGGAAAAATCCAAACAAAAAACCTTAAAAAATAACATATTTTTAAGAATTTTATCTTAAAAAATAATAGTAATCATAGGTTTTTTACAAAAAAAAGTTATTCACATAAAAATTAAAGTGAAAATAAGATAATACAAATATTGAACATATAACAACAATAGTCAAATTCTCATTCTTCTCATAAAATCTCAAAGTCAAAACATTACAACTAAAACTAATAAATATTTCTCAAATTGAGTTTGATTTGCAATCATAACTTTAATTTCATTAACAATATCATATAATCCATGTTCATCATCTTGTACAACATCATTATTTTCTTCTTCCACAATATTTTATGCTTTGGGTTTCGTCATTTTCATCTTCTAATGGATCTTTCATGTCTGCAAATCCCCCAAAGTGTCATTTGCCAATCATTCCATATAATGGTGGTTGAAGTTCCTTTGCCTTTTTTGCCAAATGTGATTCATTAAATTCTCCTTTCCTCAAGCCAACTTCTTGCATTGCATCTGGAAGAAATTGAAGAGCATTAATTCTTTGTTGAATAAAATTTCATTGTAGTGGTTCTATTTCAATCGTAATGCAATTTCTTCCTTTTTTAGGCAACATGCTATTGTTGTATCTAATCATTAAGCACAAAATCAATAAGAATTAGTATAAACACATAAAAACAAAAAACCAAAATAATAAAATTCCATTTTATATAATAAGACTTATGTGAACCTAAAAATAAATCCAAAACCCAATCTCTTTTATTTGAACAAAAATCGATAAGATAGTTAATAAATGTTTGCGGTTTTTGATAAATGTTAACTATCTATCCTTTCGCATCTTTATCCTCATATGTTAACACTTTTATGACTGCATCATGAACCAATACCTAGCTATGACTCTTTCCATCTACTTGATTTAGGAAAATAGACTTATAGCTAGATCATCTTTTGTTGAACATTCAACATGGATGAACTCACAATCACTTATAATTGCTTGATCTCCGAAAGTAATAAGGTTTGAATTTTTCATGTAACGTGACATAATATAAGTTCAATTAACTTGTACATAACAAAATAAATTAAGATTAATCAAAAATACAATTTCAATGTCCTATCATGTAAGCTTCATTCTTGAGTTTGCTTTTCTCTTGAAGCTTGCTAATAACATTGCAAATTGTGTGTCTGAATGAAATGTCACAAATCTCCAAAGTGGTGATGTTGTGACTTCTTGAAATTTTGTAACCACTTTACTAAAAGCTTCATAAGTGTAAGGCTCACTATCATATCCAATGTCTGGGAAATCGAAAGCATGAGGAATGTCTGCAATAACCAGGGCATATTCCTTTTTGGGTATGAGTTTTGCAATGTCTTCACAATCACCTTGTATTATTTGATATTGGATAGTGTCGAACTCATTCCAAATGAAATGTGTAAGAATAGGATCAAGTTCAACATTCCTAAGACAATGCTTTCCGAGCCTTTCCAACTTAATTTTTTCAATGAATATTTTGAAAGTATTTGGTACTCCACTCACATCCTTCTTCGACATCTTTAATTAAATAAAAAAATATAAGTCTAAGTAATTAAAAAAATTTACATATGAATAAAATGAATGTAAACATAAACATACCTTTTTAAATGCAATATACAAATATATAAGTGTTGTTGTAGTCTTGATTCTGGGTAGTTGTGTACAACATCATTCCAATTCTCTTTATTCAACATTCTAACCATATGTTCTTGTATTTTCATATAAATCTTTTGACTGAATAAATAAAGTAAAAATTGTTAATATAGTGATATGTATAGCAAATAATACCAACAACAATATGTTATATTTAAAAGAAAATTATAATCCAAGAAAAAATAAAAATAATTCAACAAACTTACTTTTGAAATTTTGAGCACATCTCCTCCAATGACAATTCACCTGACTTCACACGACATAATATTGATTTGACTAGTTTGTTGTCCTTCACTCCTTGCCATGTTCTCCAAGGTGTGATAGTCATATCATCTGGAAGTTGCTTCATTTTAGGACCTATCTTACTGTAAGTACATATTATGGGTTTAGACATTTTAACCTTCTAATTTTTTATGGAAATATTCTCCCACATGTTGAAAATGTCATCAATCAATTCTCATGTATCCCCTGTTCTAAATGCTAACTGGAAAATGTTATCCATGCCTGTAAATATTTCTGAATTTACTTTGTCACTTATTGATTTGATTTTACCTTCAATTTGATAACCTGTTTCCATACAACATTCCTTCTGAAATCTTAAACTATCTTTTGCCTTATCCCCACCACATTTTTCTACAAATTCATTATGAATAAATCTGACCCTTTGGATTAAAGTCATAGACATTCTATCTCATTATCTATATTATTATCCCATGAAAATAACTTTTCCTTTGTTTATATTAAACCAACAGAAATGATGTATTTCACTGTTTCAAAAAGATAGTTTCTGGGATATTCCTTAATCAATTGTCTTTTGGCCTCTACTGAATAGTTCCCTCCAATTATATAATATTTGTATTTAAAACAATGTGTCCTATCAAATCCTTCTTTGTTGGGAACTTGATTTGGATAAACAAGAACCATGTAATGCACCATATGTGCATATAGATTTACCTAAATAATGTTTTCAAATTATGGACATGTAGATGATGTGCCTTTCTAATTTATATTAAAATTTTCCTTCATATGGCCTATAGAATTGGGTGACATTAAGCTTAAATGTTTTTCCACGATTAATTAATTTATTCTTCCTCAAGTGATTGTGAATGGCATTTTGTTTTTTTTCATTATGTCATCCTCTAAATCAACACCTAGTATTATGATTTCTTTGTTGCCTTTAGAACTTTCACTTTGTTCTTCACTGTTGCTTATTATTTTAATGGATTCACCAACTTTTGATTTCTTCTTCGTTCTAGTTAACATGTATTCTTCTACATAAATAATCTCCTCATCATTAAGTGGAAGAGAGACATCCGTGTGAATTTTTCTTTTTGGTGTTCTATTTCTTTTCTCCTTTTCAACACCAATTTCTAACCTCCTCCTCACTAATGGTAACATATTTTTGAGCTTCAACTTCAACTACAACTACCACATCTTCAAAAGAAACATGTTTACCTTTGTTAGATTGACCCACCGTATGGATTCTTTGATGATCCCCTATATATACTCTTGCAGTTTCATGGATTGTTGATCTTTGCTTCATTCTCCTTTATTCTTCTCACTCTGTATGGAAACTGTCGATCACATTCATAATATTTGACTATACATAATAAATACCCTCCAACATCATTGAAAGACTCTAAGCAAAATCCTATCAAACAAAATATAATATGTCAATGATCAATCATTTATAAAAAAAATTAAAGATTTGTACAATAATACATAACACATAAATATAAATAAGCATACTTACAATGTTCTTTGAAATGTTGGATGAGATTTCTTCACACAATAGTGTAGATTATTCATCTGTGTCATACATTACCTTTGAGAAACGATATCTAAACAGTGTTTGAATTCGGCACCAAACATATGTCTCGTACTGTACCTATCATGTCATATGGTTGACCCATGTAAATCATGCCATAGTATATATATATATGTGTGTGTGTGTGTGTGTGTGTGTGTGTGTACTATTATCAAATTCAATGTCTTTAACATGCCATGTAAAAATTGTTTTATTTATTTCTTATGAACTCATCTATTCAGAAATAATATTTGGTGTACTTGATTGGCTAGTTGGTTGACTTTTATGATGTTTTTCAGTTCGGGTATGTTCAACAGTATTCATAGCATGTCCGCATGCAACTTTAGATGATAGAATTTTTGTCCTTGATCCAAACACATTCATAGAGACCTTCCTTGATGCCATCTTCCTGAATATATATATATATATATATATATATATATATATATATATATATATATATATTATATATATATATATTATATATATTACTTAAAAATTTTAAATTTATAAAATTATTAATATATAATTTTAAGATTATTATAAAAAAGTTTTAAATATAAATAAAAAAAATTTAAATAATTTTATACGAAACTTTTAAAAAATATTGTTATATATAAAATTAAATTATATATATATATATATATATATATAATAGATTTTAATATATAAAAATTTTTATTATTTTTTATATTTAATTATATATTTTTATTTTAATAATTTAAAATGTTATTTTATAAAAAAATAAAATTATCCCAGACTCTTTGGCCACTGGTCGAGGACCCGAGCAAGAGGGTGGAGCTACACGTAGTGCCCCCTACCCACCTGGCCCCCGCTAAGCGGCCAAACAACCGCAGGCCCTTCAAAATTTGTCTGCAGCCCTTTGGCTGCTATCTTGGGTGCTGGGCGGGCGTGAGAGCGATGCACGCAGCCTTTGCCCGACCCCCTGCCCATCCGGGTTGCATGCTGATTCCTTTGGCCCCCGGGCAGTAGCCAAAGTGTCGTCGGTTGATTCCTTTGGCTGTTGGTGAGGGGCCCAAGTAGGCAAAGGGGCCTGCACACAATGCCCCCCTAGCTAGTTGCTAGAGGGTCGCAGAGAAAATATTTTATTTGTTTTTTTAATTCAAATGTTAATTAAAAAAAATTAATTAATTTAAATATAAATGAAAAAAAACTAATATTTATATAAAGAAATATAACACTTTTTAATAATTAAATAAAAATAATAATAAACAATTCAATTTATTAGAAAAATAACTATAACCCATTTAAAAAAAAAAAAAAAATTAAGAAAAGTTACAATTAAAAAAAGTAAGCTTTATTAAAAAAGATTAATAAAAAAAATTCAATTGAAAAAAAAAAAAATAAACAAAAATAACAAATTTAAAAATTAATGAATATATAGCAAAAACAATAAATGGAATTTTTTTTTCTAATTGTTTTTTTTTTTTCATGCAAAAATTTTAATGCTCCCCAATTAAAATAAAAGAAAATAGAAAAAGTAAAAATTAACACCCTTTTTTCATTTCAAAAGCCTAAAAATTTAAAAAATTCTTAATTTTTCTCCTAAAACTCCTACAAATTTAAGTTTTTTTTCATTTTCTTCACTATAAAAATAAAATTAAAAAAAGAGCTTTTTATGTGGTTTTTCCTCTAAAACAACAATTTTAAATAGTCAAAATAGAAACTAAACTAACCTTTCAAATGCATAAAACTCCCATTGAATGTTCTATCGATGACAATGGAACTCGTCCGCAAAATCGCTCCAAACTTTTTAACAAGACCTAGACGACTTGATGTGATGTGATGAATAGAGACAATGAATGTTATTTTATAGCGATGATTATGCGATTGCTTTAGTGTTTCTCGAATGTGGGATTAAACTTAAAATAAAATAAATTAAATTATAGTTAATATTATACATTTAGGTTGGTTTTCATTCATTGTGGGATAGAAATAAAATATTAATTATAAAAAGTAGTTTAGTTACATTGTTAATGTTAAATAATTTAAGTAGAAAAATTATTTTAATTTCGAAGAAATACATTAAACAAAATTTTTTGTCAATATTTTGAACGGAAACTAGGGTGAAACTTTTCAAGACCAAAATTTTAATAATATGTTTTCAAGTAAATTTTAGATGAAAATTTTGGAAGGAAATATTGCAAAACGAAATTTTTGGAGGGAAAATTTTCAGCGAAAGTTTTTGGGAGGAAACTTTGGAGGGAAAATTTTTAGCGAAAATTTGGGGGGGGGGGGACTTTAGAGGGAAATTTTCAATCTCTAAGCTATAATTTGTCATTGGGAAAGAGTACATTTGTATCATTTGACATCTTCTCATTGAAGGTCATGGATTCTTTTGGTAGTGAAGTTTTTCTTTCTTTAGTATCGACATCTTCGTCTTGCAGCAACTCTATTCATTTTGATGAATGTAAGAAGAATTATTTCACTATGAATAGAGAGACAATTTTTTCACTTGGTCTTAATCCTAAGGATGACGAGAGCAGCATTGATGAAGGACCACAAAAAGAATTTCATGTGAATAGAGACTTGATTTTTCCACTTCCTCCTAATCCTAAGGATTATGAGAGCACCACTGAGGAAGTGGGAGATGAAAAATTCCCAGAGTCAAAGTTTCCACATAGTATTAATCCTAAGGATTATGAGAGAACCAATAATGAAGGGGGGAATGAAGAATTTCTAGAGTCAAAGTTTCCACATTGTCCTAATCCTAAGGATTATGAGAGCACCACTGATGAAGAGGGGGATGAACAATTTCCAGAGTCAAATTTCACATCTAGTCCTAATCCTAAGGATTATCAGAGCACCACTGTGAAGGAGGGGATGAAGAATTTCTAGAGTCAAAGTTTCCACATATTCCTAATCCTAAAGATTATGAGAGAACAACTAATGAAGGGGGGATCAAGAATTTCCAGAGTCAAATTTTCGACATAGTTTTAATCCTAAGGATTGTGAGAGAACGACCAATAAAGCAGAGGATGAAGAATTTCAAGAGTCAAATTTTCCACATAGTCCTGATCCTAAGGATTATGAGAACACCACTAAGGAAGGGAAGGGCGGGGATGAACAATTTCCAGTAAATAGAAATTCAAAGTTCCCACTTAGTCCTAATCCTAAGGATTATGGGAGCACAACTGATGAAGGGGAGGATGAAGATTTTTCATAAATAGGAATTCAAACTTTCCACTTTTTCCTAATCCCAACGATTATGACACCGCCACTAATGAAGGTTAGGATGAATAATTTCCTACAAATGATAATCTGACTATGAATAGAGAGTCATATTTTCCACTTAGTCATAGTCCTAAGGATTATGCGGGCACCCGTGATGAAGGGGAGGATGAAGGGTTTCTTACAAATGATAAGTTTAGAGACACAGATGTAAATAATGCATTTTCTCTAAGTGAGTGTTTCAAAGGAAGTCATAGTGATGACAAATTGAATCCTCCAAGGGAGTTTTCCAAAAGAAGGGATGGAGATGGTGAAGAATTTTGTCTGAGTCAGGATTTCAAAAGCACAGATGTTGGTAGTGAAGAATTTCCTTCAAGTGAGGATGGTAATGAATCTTTTCCAAGCAATGATAGTGATAACTTTTCTAACTATGTTCAGAATTATCATAGTCCATATAATATTCCTCCTAATGATGATGAAAATGCTTCTATAGAGAATAATGAAATAAAAGAGACATTTCAAGCAAATATTGTATCTAAGAGTAGGAGTAGACCTTTTCATATCAATCCAATTCATTCTAGTTATACAAGGTTTAGGACAAAATATCTCACAAGTAGAAGTTCTATCATTGATTTCAAGAGAACGTTGTCGAAACGATTGCTTGAAACATATTGATTTCAATCTTGCTTTGGAGCAAAGGAAGAAATATTTTTCAATGAATAAAAGCATGCAAAATTCATTTTTAGTGGGTTGCATGTAATATACACTAGCAGGTTATAATTATCATATTGGGAATGCATTGATTTGTAGAAAGGCTTTCAAAATGTTGCATTCAATTGGTA
The DNA here is from genome assembly GCA_000404065.3 of Pinus taeda. NCBI lineage: Eukaryota > Viridiplantae > Streptophyta > Pinopsida > Pinales > Pinaceae > Pinus > Pinus taeda. Next base: position 26,799 of record APFE030231663.1, read on the forward strand.
ATTTTCATTTGTCAAGAATCCAAGAAAAACTGGAAAAATATCCTACATATTATTCAAAAGTATGTTATAAAAGGGAGGTCGGACCATCAACAATTACTCCAATATCATGGATGAAAGAATTATTTTCAAAGCATGGAGAGTGTAGGCCAAATAAAGATAGACTGCATATTCCAGATAATTTCTCAAGGTGAGAAATATACAGCTTATATAGAGAATATACATAAGCTACTGAAAGAGATGGTAATTTTATTACATATTCATATTTTACAACGATACAGAAGAATGGATTCAACAATGTTTGTGCTACTTAGAAGACAAGGATGGGGGTTTGCAGTGCATTTGCTTCTCTTAAATAAAAACGGGATAAATGTCAAGGGGAAGAAAGAGGTATGCATTCATAACATTATTTTTAAAAATTGGATAGTTATCAACTATGAAAATATATTTATTAATAGATATCTTTTATTTTATGTGCAGATTCATTGCCAAGGCACTTCAAGGGCATCACAATCGGAAAACAAGTGAAAGACAAAAATTGTATAAGCATCGAAAAAAGTGTTATGATAATCAAATTAAATATTTGGGTTTGATAATTGATGGTATGGACTAAAATAAAACACTTTTACCACATTTTGTCTACAAACCAAAAATATTATAGGAAGAAAATTTTATTTAGTTTCACTTGGTTGGTTGTATCATCTTTAATGGGAAGATGTTGCCAAGGTTTTACTTCACAACTCCAGATATTCATAATGATGCAAATCTTACCATAACTATAATCCATGATATGCTTTCTCATTGATTTGGTATTCTTCCTGAAGTTTTGTATCTGCAATTGGACAACACAAGCCGTGAAAACAAAAAATGTCTTTTTGGATATCTAAACATGTTTGTTCAATTGGGAATTTTTAAAAAGGTAAAGTCTGGTTTCCTTCTTGTTTGGAACACTCATCACCATATTGATCAGATGTTTAGTTGTTTTCTAGTAGAATTGAGGAGGAAATATGTTGTGAGCCTACCATCATGAATTCAATGTATTAAGAAATCATATATTCTAGAGTATGCTTTTCATGTGATGGAACAAAATATTGATATGTGAAGGTTTATTTTGGGATTGCATGGTGATGAAAAATGTATTGAACAACTTAATGACATTATATTCCAACATCAATTTTTGTATCAAAAATTTTGATGGGAAAACACTTATATGGGGCAGGAAGTATTCAACTATTGCAGAATCGGGGTCGTCATCAGGTGTAACATTTTTGAAGTTCATTCCAGATCATCCAATATTTGCATCAAAGACAATATTATTAAAATCATATTCTAAACTCCATAATGCACGCAGGCATATGAGAGAGCTAAATTATTATGAATGCCTGGAAGAAATAAAAACATGTATTAGAGATTAATATGAGTACTTTGATGTTGTTGATTCAGTTTGGTGAGAGCCTTTTTCCAATGATCAAAGTGATATCATTTCAAGATGAGGAAATGAATATACACTTTTGAATACAACATTTATTTGGCCTCAAACTGTGCCAAATGAATAGGAGGAAAGACACATTGTTAAAAAACAACAAGATCAAGGCATTACTAATTCTCAAGAGGAAGAGGAAAGAGAAATATATATCGGTTCTAGAAGATCACATTCACAACGTGAAGCCACGGAAGACCTTTACAGGGGTTTTGTGCAGGATGTTAAGGAGGGTTGCATGATAGCAATATTAACAGATGGATATCCACTTGGCTATCCATTTTGGACTGCGAAGGTTATAAAAGTCATTAACTAAAACGAATATATTACCATCATTGAGGTACATTGGTATGCCACAAATACCCACCCATCTAATGGTGTGTATAAGCAAAAGATGGTAGTTGATAAAAAATTGTAGAAAGAGAAAAAGAAAGGGTACAAATATAAATTGTCGTCAGGCAGACCTCTTAAAATTGAAGGATGTTGACATACTTGTATATGACTTCAATTTAAAAAAGAGATGAACTCTTTGCTTCAAGACTATAGATATTTTGAAGAAGTTACTATGAGAAGGATCATTGTTGAGATGGAAGTCTGTTGAACCTAGTCGTAGATCTAGAAGACTTTTGAAACTTGAAATAGTGGGCATGCATGTTGACTCAGATGGGGCTCTAGTGGATAAAAGAGAAGAATACGTGTCATCTTTATTTGCATCTAGTCATTCAACTGAAGGTGTAGACTTTGATGGTGTGCCAGATCCTATGGATGACTTTGAATAAATGTCTAAGACATTTTATGTAAATGATCTTTGCATATAACTTGAAATAAATATTTTGACTTCCATATGATCTTACATGAAGTTATGAGTCATTTCTATGTTTGTTGGATTATGTGTTTTAATTATGAATAATTAATCTCTTTAGAGATGTTTGCATGGTAGCTTGAAATAAATATTTTGACTTCCATATGATCTAACATAAAGTTATGAGTAATTTCTATGTTTGTTGGATTATATGTTCTACTTATGAAGAATACATATCTTTAGAGATGTTTGCATGGTAACTTGAAATAAATATTTTGACTTCCAGATGATCTTACATGAAGTTATGAGTCATTTCTATGTTTGTTGGATTTAATGTCTTAATTAAAAGGATTTCATATCTTTAGAGATGTTTGCATGGTAACTTGTAAAAAATATTTCGACTTCCATATGATATTACATGAAGTTATTGGTCATTTCTATGTTTGTTGGATTATATGTTTTAATTATGAAGAATTCATCTCCTTAGAATGTCTACAATGCAATCAGGAGGACCTCACTGGGGGAGAAATATCATACCATGTGGGTTCATATTTGGGGATATATATTGAAGAAAAAAATGACATAATATATTGGGGTATATATAGGGGGTAAAGTGTTTTCATATTCGAAAATATAAAAAATGGAGCTTAAAGTTAATGAGAAAATATAAACGGGTATAAAAAATGTTAATGAAAAAATAGATACCTACAATATGTAGTGAGTCCCCGATGAATGCAATAATGTAACAAAAATAAAATCTATGCGATATTCAATCTACAAAATTTGATATTTTGATTGAAAGTAAATAAATATTACAAATTAATGTTGTTTTTTTAAACTATATAGTGATATTTCCAAGATATTATTTATTGTTATCATTTGGTATAAGATAGTTTTAAAATTGTTGAAATTTTAATGCCTCATTAAAAGGAACACTTTGTTTTGATGATTGATTTTTAGGTTTTTGTTGCAATAGGATAAGTTGTCTTAGGCTAAAATTTGAAAATAACTATAGTTTTAGCCTTTGAAATAAAAAAAATCTCTTGGAATAATGAATCTTTCATATAATTGTTCATTTTTAGAAAACAATTTATTCATATAATTTTTCCATAATTCCATGGTTGAAATATGTTAAAAAACTTTAGGTTTTTAATTACAAAGTTGAAAATTTGTCAAAATCTTAAGATTTTTCTGAATTATGATATATTATCTTTAATGCTATTGTTGAAAACAATTATAATTTCATTGTTGTTTAGAGTCATTTATCTTTAACAACATGGATGAAAATTGTTGGAATTATCAGGATTTGGGACATGATATTTAATCTTAAACATCATGTACGAGAATTGTTGGAATTTTATAGCTTCTCAAAGCCTTGATATTTTATCTTTTATTCCATTCCTAGAAATTGTCAAAATTGTAACCCGTTTTTTTTTTTTTTTTTTTTTCAACATCAACAATTATTTTTTTGAGGGTGTATTTTCATCCATTTAGAAAAAGAAAAAGAAATTTACTTCCATTTCAAAAAAATGTTGAAATTTTACCGTAAAAAAAAACATCATTATGGCATACACAATTTTTTTTGGGTTGTTTTTACATGTTTTTTGGGGGGTTTTGTGCTAGAGTACCTATTTTGAGGTTATAGTTCTCGTTTAATCGGCAACTATGTTCTTCTTCTTATATATTTTACATGATCTTTTAACTGGGGTCGTTACAGAACCCTCCCCATTGTAGGAACATCATCGTCCGTGTTCAATGGCACTTATAACTATCAACGTTGCTAACAATAAAACATATTGCCTATGGAGCTTTATAACACAACTTGTTGTAGTATTTACAATGACCACGGCTAAAACATGACAAACATATCATTTGTTGGAGCTTTATAACACATCTCATTACGATATTTACAATAACAACCACATACATACTCAGGCACATTTGCTTCAACTAGGAAATAAAAGTATACGATATGCATATCAATCAACAAGGAAATCCAAAGGCTTACACCTCCACCCTAAAAAGAAGTAATAAGATTCACCTCCTCCCTAGGAAGTCCAAAATCCACTGCCAAGAATTCACCTCCTCCCTATTTTAACTATTATTTTATTATTTTCCCTAAAAGACTGATTTTAGACCTGAAAAATCCCTTAATACCATTACCAATACTTACATAGAGATTGATTAAGAAATAAGAAGACACTTCAGCAATGAAGTAAAAAAGATTTACAATAACTTAATTTATTGAAGGCTTCTAATATCAATTAAAACATGAAGGCCGCAAGTTGTTTTTCTCATCTAGAGTGAGTTAAGGCATTATTTCTATTTCCAAATGTTGCGGGTTTCAGAAAATCAAAGATAAATAGATCCAGAAGCTAAGAAACAAAAAGTGAGAAAGAAACCAAAAGCCTAGTTTTGGATGTGATGAGATGAAAAACAATAACTCTTCACACCATAATGTTTTATTAACAACTCTTTCAGCAAAGTGGAAAGAGATTATCAACTGATTTATTTACTTTGATATTAATACGAGTGATTTGATTCTGGCTGCAAAGTGGAAAGATATTATCAACTAATTTATTTACTTTGATATTAATACGGGAATTTAATTCTCTTTATGGTCAACCCTATTGTTTTATTTGATTTATTGGGTAGAAATAACATACCAAGATGTAGTTCATGGATTTGCGGAGTAAATTTTAATGTTGTTTGCTTGGTAAATGCGTCCATGTCCTTTATATATCATAATAAGTTGCTTTTTCCATTGAATGCTAATGACTTGGATATGTGGTGTTAAACCATTGCTTAGTCTAACGATGCAATGCTTAGATTTTTTTTTTTACCTTTTTCTGGTAAATTTTTTAGTGAAAATAATCTAAGAATGGAAAAAAGCATCCAGAAATCAAAGTGAAAAATCTAAAAGACCTTTTAAAAATATAGTACCATTAAAGAGAGAATGTGAGAACATTTTATTGTTAAATTAAAGGAGGTTTAAAACAATTTAATTTATAATTTCAATAGAATATAAGTCTTATGACAGTAAATGAAAATGCTATATAAGCTTATGAATGTCTAGGCTTCTTTATTAAGGCTTGACACCCCCTAGAAGCTTAGGAGGAAATTTAAAAAATAAATAGACAAAGAATGGGTCCACTTAGGGATGCTTGCTTAGTTACTCATGTACAACCTCTCATACACTCATAGGAAATCCCCTCGGCCCCACACACCCAAACAAACTACATGAGAAAAGAAAGAGATAAAGAAGGAAGGAGATGTAGGAAGGAGGACTCAAGATGACCCCCTGAGGACAAATTATTTCACTCCAAGCATTAGTTGTAACTAAAGAAACCCTGGTGATGCTAAATACTTTGTGAAAATATTTGCAACTTATCTTTATTGGACCTTGTCATTCCCCCTCTCTCTCTCCATCTCTCCCTCGTCAGTCCTTCTCTCTCTCTCCACATTTCTATCTCTATGTATTTCTTCTTTACTCCCTCTCTCCCCCTCCAACTCCATATTTTTGTCCCTACCTCTAGAGTCCTCTCTTTGGTCCTTCCCCTCTCTCCCTTTCTCTCCTACCTCTTTCTCTCTCCCCCCATCTCTCTCTCTCTCTCTCTCTCTTCCCTCCAACCTTGTCACTATCTCCCTTCCTCTCTCCTCCTCTCTCCCCATCCATATTTGTGTCTCCCCCTCTCTCTCTTACCCTTAACTTCCTCTCTCACTCCTCTCTTTCTCTCTCTCTTCATTACTCCTCTCCCTTCTCCTTCATTATATCTCCATCTCTCCCTTGTCACTCACTCTATCTCTCCACCTCTATCGGTCTATGTCTTTGTTTTGCCTTCCATATATATCTAGAGTTAATTCTATATCATGATATATTAATATATATTATAATATAAAAAATTAATATTATATTAAATTTAATAGTGTATTAATCCAAAGTTATTTAAATTTAAAAATATTAATATTTAATATTTTAATATCAATATTACATTTAATGATGTTTTTTACATAGCATGATAACTGAATTTATAATAAAACTACATCCAATTAATATATATGGTTTTTATTTTTAAGGCTTCATTTTACAAATATTTAATTATAAGAAATATTAAAAGTTTTTGGAGCAAGATTTTCTATTCTATATGTTGAATTAACATTTTTCCTTTGATTTAAGGAGTGGTATTGGGTTGACTAAAGAGTAAAGAGCTATTAAACACATGAGATAATTTATTATCCATTCAAATTATATATATATAATAATACATAGTTTTATTTTAATAATTAATATTAGTCCATTATTAAGATTAAAAATTTATATATAATCTAAAGATTCAAGTTATATACAATTTAAGATTCGAGTAAATGTTTTGGTTGACATTAGCGAAATAACTTTATTATTTTTTGAGGACGTGACATACTTACACCACCCAGAAGCTTATGGAGGAAATTAAAGAAAAAACAAAGAATGGGTCCACTTAGGGGTGCTTGCTTAGGTACTAATGTACAACCTCTCACAAATGGAGAAAACCATATGAAAGCCCCACCTCGCCCCACACCCCAAAAAACCACATGAGAAAAGAAAGAAATAAAGAAGGAAGAAGATGTGGGAAGGACTCAAGATTACCCCGTAAGGAAAACATTTTTCACTCCAAGCATTAGTTGTAACTAAAGAAACCTTGGTGATGCCAAATACCTTGTGAAAATATTTACAACTTATCTTTATTGGACACATATTCTAGGCTTATAACACCATCTTGAATATGTTAGCAACTAAAGTGCATATAGAACTCAATATGTATGGTCCTTTGATACTTTACAAGATTTTTAGAAATATGTATTGCACTCTAATTATCACACCATAATATAGTACGTTGATATCGTTGAATCCCAAACTTAGTCAATAAATGTTGCTATAGATAATGCAATCACTAACTAGATTTTGTAGTACCAAGCAATAGGATCAAAACCAAGATAGAAAATACAACCAAAGGTGGACTTTCAATCATCAAATGATCTAGCTTAGTGAGAATTTGTGAAACCCACAAGCTTAGAAGAACCAACAATATATTGAATGCCAAGACTTGATGTCCCCTAAATATATCTTATAATACACTTCATTTCTTTTTAGTGATTTTGATTACAATCCTAGGAGAATAAAGAGACCAACCCTATTGCATAAGCAATGTGAAGTTATGTGTGACTTAAATATAGTAGACTCCTAACCAGCTGTCAATGCAAGGTAGGATCCACATGTGGGGAGGTGCACCTGGTGGTGAGAGTAACACCCAACTTAAAAGGAGTAGACAAATAATTACAAATAACCATGCCTAAGCACTGAAGTGAATCAAGGGAATGCCTTTTCTAGACGATTGTGATCCCTTCTAAAGACTAGTGAACTTGTAATACAAGAAAGTAATGTAGCAAACCAAAGTTGTCAAACAAAATTATCCCATTAAGGCTTTATTAACATTTTGAACCATAGTTGAATATATCCATATGAGGATCAGATCATCTACGTACATAACTACAATCAATATATTAGAACTCTCTCTCTGAGTATAAACTGTAGGACTAAAATGAAAATAGTTCAACCATTAAGCAAATAGAAAGTTATCTATATTCTCATACCAATCTTTGGGAGTTTTTATGAGACCATATAAAGAAAGTCACAACATGGTAACAAGTGAAGGATATTGCACAAAACTAGGAGGCTACTCCATGTAAATCTCCTCATGTAGATCTTCATGCAAAAAACACTCTTTACATACATCTCATAAACTAACCACCCATAGAAGGCATATACAAGAAGCACAAGATTTATAGAATCCATGTTGACAATAGGGGAAAAGGTTTCAGAATAATCATATCTGTCAACTTATGAAAATCCCTTTACAAAATGTACCTTATGTTTATTAACAAAACTGTCGGAAACATATTTGATTATGTAGACCCACTTGAAAACCATGTCTCAACTTGTTGAATACTCTCTTGTAATTTTTATCTTATTAAACATGTATAATCCAAATGTTTACTCTTTTAGACATCGGTGCAATGTTTTCTATCAAACACATATTTTTTACAGAGTTACATACTTTACCATTGGGTGAATTCACATTGCCATTGTCTTAGCTATAATTTAAGAAACTATGAGAAAAGAAATGGCGATTGACGTGTTATGGTAGTTTTTCCCGTGATAGTGCAATGTATCTTATTTAATAGCATGATGAAAACATTTTAAGATATTTTTGGCTCAAATAATAATAGTTCTATTATTAGGAATTGGTTTCGGCATAAGGATTTTCAAGATAATCCATGGTATCAATGTTCCTTTATGAGTCTATATTTTGTTTTTATTTATCTATCTTTGTATATTAGTGGCATCAAATTTGATGGAAATGTGGTACAAGCTATGTGGTTGTACATGGGCCAAGGAGAGATATGATTAACAGATGTAGGCTATGTTCAGTATAGTCAAGCTACACTAAGAAGGATGGGTCAAGGTGATACAATAAAAATACGTGATTTTTGAGTGGAGGTTAAGGAGTATGTACAAATTATGGATTAAAATATATGGGAGATGTAGTAAGAGAAAGATCATGCAAATTCATGCACAAGAGAATGTAGATGGTGTCAACAATGTTGATATCTGGTGAAGGAACCAAAATTTTATAGAGAAACATAATAATGCACGAATGACCTATAATTTTTGGTCCATATTCTAAATCCTATACATAGCCAATATTTATTCCCCGAGATCATTGTGAGACCTATTATTTAGGTATACATGTTGCAGCTTTGTATCACCTGATGTCATCCCTCTCATGAATATAGAGGATGGAGTATCAAATCGTGGAATGAAACACATGAATAGGTATGTGAGAAATTAGTGAATAAGAAGGCTCACAATTGAAGGTTACACATTTAAGTTTGGATTAAACTAAATATACTAATAATTTCCCCATGCATTTTCCCATTGCTTGATTTTTCACATGAATTTGGTGTGTTATTGTAACTTCTATCATATTGCTCAATTTTTTAATTGTTTTTCCCATTTTTGCATTTTCCACATAAATTTGGTGTGTTTTTGGTGGCTTCTATCACTTCACTCATTGTTTTGTTCAAGTTTATTTTTTTGACTATTTTTAATGCAACCACTAATGGGATCCCTAGTTGGATTCTTTGAGATAATATTAATATTTCCTTGTTTGAGAAAACAAATTAGTCAACTAATAGTAAAAACTTTGACCCTGATGATGGAGCCCATTTGGGATTCGAAACGTTGGTGTAAAAAATTCTCTTACTGTGGATTCTCCGATCAAACACTCAAAAAGCACAAACCACAGATCTCTGAAATCCAGTAAAAACTTTACAGATAAATGAACAAAAGTCATCACTAATAGAATCCGATAAATATTTGTATAAGTCATAATACATCCCATACATACTTGAATATTCACTAAGAAAAACATTATGGAGGGCCACAGAACAATATGCGTCTCTAATAGCTAACACCCCATTGTTCTAAAGATAAAAAGATAAAACATTAAGAAAATTATTGTTAAACATACCTCTAATGTTATCAAGATCCTGAGCAATAGAACCAAGCAGTCAAATTTGATAGTGAAGGAGGTTAATTAACAAGTTGTCCCAAGTAAATTATAATTTCGATTGGAAAATGACTTGAACAGTTCACTATTATTTCCCTATTGATAATTAAAGTGAGCATACCAATGACCTTTGTCTAGCTTCTTTGCTTCCAATTACAATGAAAAATATAAGGACATCCCAAGCATGCTTATTTGAACCACTACAAGCCCACAACAACCCCCTGTCATTCAACCACATTGAATCCCCCTCCAAAAATCCACTCTATAACTAAAAGAGAGGAAGGGATCTAGTACCAAAGTTTGCATCGATTCACTTCAAGATTAGGAGCATAAATGATATAAAAATCAACCACACAATTTAGAATCAAAAGGATGGCCCGTGCATAACAATTATGAAGGTCCAAACAAGATACGACTACAAAACTATAAAAAAGGAAGAGATAGCTATAATGAAACCTCCAATCCCTTCAAAATTCTCTAAAGTCTAAAATAGGGAATTCCAATAATAGTTCATTATGTTATGAAACTCAGAACAAACAATGTTAAGTTTATGAAAAGAGTCTGTCTAGTTGATCACATTGCAACATAGTGTGCACTAAAATATTCCCACTAAAAAGAATCATCCAACAAACATTCCATGAAAATAAAGACATGCTTAGTTCTAGGGAAAATTAAAGTGTAAATTATTGAATTGGTTCATGTCTCAAATCCATCCAACTTAGATGGATGCTTCATCATTTTCAATGGTTGGGGAATATGATCTCTAGTGGGGTGATCCACCCACATAGGAGAAGAGATCATATTTTTCTCATTCATTTTTACAAACCAAATCTGCTCAGGCATAAATCATGAGTCATTTAAAGGTGAACAAGTTAAACCTAAAATGAACATTTTAAATGCATCATGCATTACATGAATAATAATGATGAGTAAGTTTTTTAATTCAATAAAATTATGGTGATATGGAAGCACTTCTCCAGTAAATTAGGAAGGAAGGTCTGTATGCACATATCATGCATTATATCAGTAATGATGATCAGTAAGTTTGTTGATTGAAAAAAATTATGGTGATATGGGAGCACTTCTACAATAAATTAGGAAGGATGTTCGGTATGCGCACTTAGTCTTTTTGGCATTATGATTTTTCAATATTAATCCCATGAATCCCATTAGGGTTTCTCCAATATCTCACATAAAACCCTCCCATTGAGTGGTTTCATGGAGGAAACCCCTGTAGAGGGAACAACCCCCTCCTATTGCATTGTGATTTCAAGATATAGTTTTCGTCGTGGACCAATGGCTACAACACCTCATTAATCAACTCTTGGATCAAGACTTGAGTCAAGAATTCAACTCAAAATAGCAAGGACAAAGTCCCTATGGAGATTACTACAAATATCATAACCATGGAAGATGCCTTCCGAATGTAGTAAAAAATCAAAATTTCAGATTAGATTTAGGATAATGGAGAACTGCCTCCAATATATGAAGGATCATGCATTGATTTGTAATTTCATCAACCTATGGGAAACAAAGAAAACCCTCATCAATTAGATGTAAAGCAAATGGAAACACAAGCGTGAAATAGATTTGCAATTGGGTGCCAAAGGATTCTTTACAATAAGATTTATAAATCCGGAGGATAAAACTAGGGTCTTCGAAAATGAAACCTACTTCTTCAACAATGTTGACCTATTCATGAATTTTAGGAAGGGGAGGTAAAACTTGTAAAGAGAATATTTCCTAGCAACACTTGTATGGATTTGGCTCTTTTCACTCCTTAAGGAAGTTTGGAATGAATATATCTTAGAAGGCATCGAAAATACAATAGGAAATTTTGTACAATTATTAGAAGTTACAAAGAGATGGAGATATACTTCCTACACTTACATTTACATTTATATGAATATTTCAGAACCCTTACTTACTTCCATTAATTTGTATTATTATGGTGAGATCCATCAACAAACTCTAGATTATGAGTATGTTACATTTTTCTACTGTCTTTGTCATGAATACAGTCAATTTTTTTTCAATTACCCTCTGAACTAAAAGGATCCTTCAAAAGAGTATCCAAGTCGAAATGATGCCAATGGTTTTGATATAATGGCTCTCTGCATAAGAAATTAGTGACAATAAGAGGCATTGAGAGTGAAGGAAGCACCCCAATTCAACAATAGGTATCTCAACCTTAATGAAAGCCAGGAAATTAAAAATATCATAGCTCAAGAAACCCTTCCATAAAACCCTAATGTAGATCACAACTCCACGAAAAGGAAAACCCGATAAACCAATCAAGAGGAGCCAAAGGAATACAATAATGTAGTAATGGAAACCTCTCTATAAGGAACCCAAGATGATAATGAAAAAATGGATGTGGATAAGGCCACCTTAGCAAGCATGGTTGAAGAGTTAAAAGGAAGAGATCTATGGATGGTACCTGAGTAGAAAGTTTAGTAGCTCCAACAAGCCTACCTAAATCTCTGTAAATGCAATAGATCAGCCTTGCAACACCCTAGTTCATCAAGTTAAGGCATCCAAACCCACAACATCAAGGAGACCACAAAACCATAGAGAGAAATAAAAAAAGGGATACAAAAGCAAGAAGGGTCTCCCTAAAGAAGAAGCAAACACACTAGCTAAAATAGGTCGATTTATTCTCATGAAAAAGGTCATGGAACACATGATTAAATTATTTCAAGACTAGATCACTTCCTTGTCTCTTAATCTTTTTGGGAAAGGGAAATTTTGAGGTTTCCATCTTTCCATATCAAGGATCTGACCACTAGTTTCTTTTCCTTGATGACAGTATTAGAGCCAACCCCATGAACAAACCATTTTTTTTAGAGCCTCTAGCTCAAAGATTCCTCATTCTTGGACAAAGCCAACAAATGGTGGCACGAACCCCGCCCCCCCCCCCGCCCCCAAGTTCTTCCATGTTCCAATTCCAACAAAAAAATAAGTTTTTGAAGGCCAAAATAAAAAGTGGAATAAGTATGAATTTAGGAACATCCATCAATCCAAACGGGAGCTAGAAGCTCTCATGGAGCAAATACAACAATAAATTTTACTCAAAGACCACAGGGATGACTTGTTTGGAGGTTAGGGTACAAATTTAATCTATCTTGAAGAGTTTCATATCTAGTAATCAATTCTCTAGAGGAAAAAATCATGTATCAAATGGCTTAAAGATGGTGAAGAAAGTACTAACTTCTTTCATAAATCCATGACCAAACATCATCATCACAATAGAATTTTCTCTCTCTATTAAAAAGTGAGCCAAAAACTTATATATCATAAGGAAATGGAGAAGGAATTGGTTAACTTCTATCATCATCTTATCTCCAAGCCTGAAGACAACAAAATTATAGCCATCATGTGAATCATGGGATCCGTCCCATACCTGGTTCACGTAGAGCACAATGACATCTTAACAAGATCAATCTCCATTGAAGAATTAGAGGAAGACATCACGAGCATGATGAAAAGCAAAGCCCCTAGAATGGACAACTTATAATGGAATTTTTAAAGCCTTTTGTCCCTTTCTCAAGCATTAAATTCATGATCTGGTTTAGGTGTCGATGGAAACTGCTTTACTATTTCCAAATATCAATGCCATTTTCCTTAATTTGATCCCGAAGTATAAAAAGTTCAATGATCCCTTAGGATTTAGGGTTGTAGGCTATGAAATGCCATCTATAAAATAATAATGAAGCATATTGCAAAACAGCTCAAGTCCGTCCTCCTAACCTCAATTTAACCAGAACATACAGGCTATGCGGAAGCAAGGAATATTTTGGATGGAATCGTGGTCATGTACAGAGTCATTGACTCTCTGAATTAGAAAAAAAATGACATGTGATAATAAAACTCAACCTTTCAAAATATTTTGACAAGTTGAGGTGGTCATATCTTTATCTAATTCTTCAAGCTTTAGGTTTATTTGAGGACTTATTAAATTAGGTGGGATACCTAGTCTCCTCTCCCTTTTTCTCCATTCTACCTGATGGTTTCCCCACTTATACTTTTTCATATTCTTGAGGTATTTAGCAAGTTGAGCCACTCTCCCCTTTCCTTTTCATATTGTATTTTGAAGGCCTAGGTTGCACCATCATTCAAGCCATCCATCAAGGCTCTCTAAAAGGAATTTCAATTTTGGTATATTATTTTCCTGTCTCTCACCCTTTGTTGATGATATACTTCTTATCCTCATCCCCAATACTAGAGAGACAACCACTCTTAAAAGGATTCTAGGATACTTTTCTCGTTAGCCTTTAGAACCATTACAAAATTTGGCAAATTCTTTTTCAATACCATTATGATCGTCTAAAGACAAATAATTTGCATCCTTGGTTACTAGATCAACCACTTGTTGGAAAAGTACTTGGGGGGCCACTCTAATGCAGTACACCTTAAAATCCAAATGTTGGAAGTACCTCCTTGAGAAACTTAATGATGAACATAATCGTTGGACTTTCTGATCCCCCAATATTGTTGGGCGAGCCATTCTCCTTAAATATATGCTACAATTTATCCCCATTTTCCTTTTCACTTCCATAACATCCCTCAAACAAATCTGCAAGTCCATTAAAAAAAAATCATCTCACCTTCGTATGGGGTGGAGCTTCCAAGGAAAAGAAACATGCCTAAATATATTTAGATAAGTATGCTTAACCAAGTTAAAAGGAGGCTTGGGTCTCAAAGATTCAGAAACCCTTTGTAAAGTCTTCGATGCAAAGATCTAGTGGACGTATAAAGTGGGGTGTTGAACATTGAAAGTAGATATGGAAAAAAAATATGGACATGACATCCATTTCCAACATCAAATAAGGACAGTCTCCCACCCCCATGGCTCTTCAATCTAGAATCATGCTATTTCCAATCAAAAACCTCATTCAAATGCATGGTTTTGGGATATTTTTGATGGTAATTCTACCCTCTTCCCGGAAGACTTATGGAAACAAACGAATAAACTCATTAACAAAGGGTGCTACAATGAGATCAAGAACACATTGCAAGCACACAATTGGATTAAGGTGGTATATTAGTGGTAGGGAAACCCAACAATAGATTTTTGCCACAGATGGAATGATAAAGGTTGATGGCCACACATTGAAGAAAATGAAAATGTCCAACAATTATCAATTGATCTTCTGAACAGGAAAATACCCTACTAGAATGGTCCGAAAAAACATAGCTGGGGGTATCAACCCAATGGAACCTTCATATTAAAGGAAACTTATTCCCTCTCTACATGTCACAAAGATCTCCTAATCCAAAAAATATGGAAGTGCATCTCGTCTTAGAATCTATAGGTGAACGTGGACCACTTCATATGGCTCTTAATAGGGAAATGCACCCTTGTATGGGACCATGGATAAAATTCAGTTTCAAAGGACCCTTCTTTGACTACGTATGGTGTAATGGAGTAGAGTATCCCACACACCTATTTAACACTTGCAACTACTCTCTAAATCCGTGGGATCATGTGGTCATTTTATTTGAACATTTGGAAAAGAACAGGGGCAACATTGCCAACGTAGTCATCTATTGGAACTCGTCCCAATTTGAAAATCCCATCTTGAATATAGCTTGGTAATAAACATTAAGCCTCTTACCTTAGAATATCTTAGAGGAGTGAAAAAACTACATCTTTAAAGGTTAACACCTCCTTCGCCTTGCTATTTAGTCCCACTTTTTGAACAATCTCAAGAAATATGCTCTTATTCACCCTCGGTCTCCTGATCCTTAACCTTTTGACCCTTCTTAAATTTGAATTATACAAAAGTTATTTCCCTCCATATCCCCTCTCTTCCCCCTCCCTCCAACCCCACTCCTTCCTCCTCTTGCTCTGAATGGTATGCCCATCCCTCTTCCTTTATGAAGTGAAAATTTGACAGTGCCTCCAAAGGAAATTTAGGTCTTCTAGACTATGGCATCATCTTCATGAACAATCAAGGACATGCTCTCTTCTATTACTTTGGAACCTTGGGCGACAACACTAACATGTTAATAGTGCCCTTCTTCATCTATCTTGGGATCTTATTCAATGGTGTGAGGTTTCCAAAATGACTCAATGTACGAATGGAAAGTTGGGCAAGGTTTCCTATTCCTGAAACCATTTATATCATTTAGTTGGATAGTCGATGGATGTGAAAGGGAAAACGCTTTAATGGTTCTATTTTTTTTAGTCTGCATGTAAAAGGACTAGACCACCAAGAACTCGGCACAATCAATACCTACACATCTAATCAAATAATTGCTGGGAAAGGTATTGTTTGGCCATAATGAGAGTAGGGATGAGCTCCTCCTTTGCATGGAGAAGCTCCACATGCTTTACCAAATCATGGATGACTGACTGTAGTGATTGAAAACAACACTTCCACAAGATAGAGATCCTCAACCTCTTGCCCACCCTGCACGTCTTGCCCCTACTCATCGATTGCATGGTCTCTTTATGGTGCAAGGTCACCATGAATAAGTCTAGTAACACCCAAAATTTATAATTTTTATACATATTTACAACCTTTGTATATTTTATTATCATATATTTTACATCCAATTTTATATATTTTATAATGAACTTTGCTACCAAAAACTCAATCCATGACTTTTTGAACATTACATTATAATAAACATAATTTCTTAACAAACTCTAATTGATAAAAAAATTACTCCTTGGATTTGCATAATATAAAGTTACGAATAAAAAACAAAAACGATGAAAAACAAAAACAACAAAACCGATCACTCATTTTTTAGTCATTTCTATTAACTTATTAATTATTTCCAATTTGAATAATCTTATCTGTTTTTCTGTTCACTTAAAGAGAGGGAGAAAAAGTATCCAGGAAAAATATGCTTCATGCATGGGTTAGGAGATTATCTATTTTTGAGTCAAACGATGAGGTATTAAAGTTCTTTACGAAATGACGTAACATTTTATTCTATTTTTTTCGAAATGATGTAACATTTTATTATCGTTTAGTGAACGTTTTTAATTTTGAAATTAATAATAGATTAAATGATGATTTTTATAGAGTATTGATAACATAATTTATAATAAAACTACATCAAATTAATATATGTTTTTTTCTTAATTTATTTTAAGAATATTTAATTACAAGAAGTATTAACAGATTTTGGAGTAGGAATTTTTATTTTTTTATTTTGAATTAACATTTTCTCTTTGATTTAAGGGATGGTATTGGGTTGGATAAAGAGTAAAGATGTTTAAAATTTTACCTAATTTGGAAGTTTAATGGGATAATTTTTTTTTGTTGAAAGTAAATTTATGATCCATTCAAATTCACTTATGTAATAAAAGAGCTATTAAACACATGACATAATTTATTATCCATTCAAATTATATATAATAATACATAGTTTTATTTTAATAATTAATATTAGTCCATTAATAAGACTAAAATATTATATATAATCTAAAGATTCAAGTTATTTTTTAAGACTATTTTATTATTTCTTTGAAGACGTGACATATTTTATAATTCACAATTTTATGATATTCTATTTTTTGATTGTTTAAATTGAATTTGTAAATTTTATAGTTTTTAAATTGGTTAGAAAATATTTTGAAATTTAAATGAATTGAGGTCATGAAATTTAATATTTATAAAATTTTAAAATGAACCCAAATAATAATATATTAAATAACAGTCACCCATAAATAAAATAAATCATTCTTCCATCCAATAAACATTAAAGCGATGTCCCACTCTATATGACATACAACCTGACCGGATAACACGGACAAAATACATGACAATATTTCACTTAAACACAGACCTTAAAGCATTAAAGTTGTTCCAGATCCAACAGACATCATTCTTCCTCAATAAAGGTTAAAGCTGTTGCAAAGTTTCTGCTAAATAACTTTAAATAAAAGCAATCCACTGGCTGGCTTGGCATACCGACTTTCATGCTACATGGTCGTAAACGCTTTTCGCCGGTTGGTGCACCAGACACGAGCAGAAGAGGAGGATATGGCGTATTACCATGTGGTAGGCCGTCATCTATTGTATTAAACGCTCTTCGTCCGTGGGTGCACCAGAAGCGATGCAAAGTAGGAGAAAGTTCCGCATCAGCATTGTGTTAGCCTGTCGATTGAAAATTGCGCATTCAGGGTAGAAAATTGACCGGCGCTTTAATTCTGCCCATAGTATAAAATGGAGTTGTCTATAATGCAACTTTTTGGAGATTCCGGTGACGGAATCCGGAGGAAGAAATGAGGTTAAATCTTGATTTTTAGTAGTTAAAATGGTTTTTTAACTGCATATTTGGATTCAGCGCCCTAGAAAACCCATGGGAGCCATTGATTGTGCAGAAAATAGCTATCAAACTTGGGATTCCAATGAATTGCTGCCGGATTTTGCCCGGAAAAATCCGCCGGAAAGACTTTCAAAAAGTCGCGTTATAGACTACTGCGTATAAAATTGATATGTACTTTACTTTTATAAACAAGGAAATTTTGTAAACATAATTCAGGTTTAGGATTGATAAAACTTTAACTTAACTATTCATTAATTATTAATTATTAAATTAAAGGAAATTTTGTAAACATAATTTAGGTTTAGAATTTATAAAACTTTATTTTATTTATTCAGCGATTATTAATTATTAAATGGATGGGAAAAGCTAATTTCTATGGAATATTCACTCAAGTTTGAAAGTAGAGATTTATTTGAAAAATAGTTATATTTATTTTTCATTTAATTAAAAAATGTGATAGTAATTATATGAATTATGGTGTTTGGATACTTAGTCTTAGCAAATATAATAATGTTTATTTATATGTTAAAATATAATAATGTTTATTTATATCTTAAAATTTTTAATGATAAAATAGAGCCAATTTTCGTAATTTAAAAAATTAATTATTAATTTTTTTAAATATATAAATTATTTTTTTATAATTAATAATAATGATAGTAATTTAAAATACATTTCTAATCGAATTAGATTTTAGATTTTTTTTGTCTATGAGTTTTGGAGAAACAAGGATAAACAGTAATCGGGTATTTTGTTAAAGCATTCCTTAATGTGAAGTTACCATTCTAACTAAATATCACAAAAATAATATGATTTTTTTAAATATTTATAATGTTGAATACTATGAAATAAATATTTTAATATTTATCAATTTTTACACCATATAATTTATATAATTATATTTATATGTGTGTTTTTGTTATTTTTATGGGTGTTGCTGCAAACTAAATTGCAGATTGAAGAGCGTTGAAGTAATTGTTTCCTATGTGTGAGTTGTATTAACTATCTAAATATACTTTATTAAAATATAGATTTGTCATAGTGAATGATTTAGAACCATTGAAATCAATAAAAAATACAATGTGTAATTTGTATGGTAAACAATCTTGCTCTCTGTTTATCTCTCAATTTCTATCATAATATCAGCGTCTATTTTCGCCTGATTCCCTGACGGGAAGACCAGGGAAATGAGAGGGACTTGAAGGTTATTATATTTTGTACCTAGATTATTTAGTGTGTGAGGTTGTTTATTTTCTGATTATTGGAGTGTTGAGTTTCATAATTTCTTGTGTGGTTTGTTGGGTGTGATTGCGTCCAAGAATTGTCTAACTGTTATAATGTTTCTTGGTTATGAGTGCGAGGGTGCCAGTGCAGATCAAAAGCATGAATCATCATCCGTTGCATTGCTCCTTGGGTGAATGTTAACTCTAAGGAGGAGCTGCGACATTTATCGTCTGAATGGATTGGGTTCCTGGATTGGGTTCCATTCACGAAGGCTTTAGGTAAAGGAGGCAAGTTCATTGGTAGAATAACTAGTACCTTTGCTATGATCTACGTAAACTGGGGTTTGCAACAGAAAACCAGGTGACAAATTCTGCTGACGTAATTTTACCTGGTCAGTTAGAAGGAGCACATGTGGATTGCGTTAACGCTCTCGTTTCTCATCATCTTGAAGATGTCTGCAAGAATTCCATTAAGAGTCTCTGGAAGGATATAGGAGAGACAATCTGGGATAGTGCAAGTCTTCTTATCGTTATGCATATTTTGCAACGATTTGAAATTGTTTCTGTCAATTGAATTGAGATACGATTGGCTCAAAATATAGAGAAACTAAACGAGAAGTTAAGGTTGGCTCCAAATAAAGACCAGTTAAATCAAAACCATAGGTGATGTACTTAAATTAGTCAGTCTTGGTTTGAACAGTATTCCATCGACGAGGAATGATCGAGTCCAATCAGTGGGGAGTTAAGTTAGAAGGTCAACAACATAATGATCATAATCAAAGGTTCTCGTGCAAAGGAGCAGAAAACATACGTGTTTTCGTTGGGTGACAAGCGTAGGGTTGGATACCTACTGGTTCAACGCACCCTTCAAGAAGTACAATACAGATGTGCGCTGTGAAAGTAATTATCATGCTAGTTGTAACAGAACGATTCAAAGGTTCACTTTCGTTAGTTGTGGATGGAATTGTGGGGAAAATGTAATAAGATAACTTAGCATTCTTACTGTCGTGACGAAGCCTATGATACACGTGACGATTCAAAGGTTCACTTTCGTTAGTTGTGGATGGAATTGTGGGGAAAATGTAATAAGATAACTTAGCATTCTTACTGTCGTGACGAAGCCTATGATACACGTGACGAAGCCTATGATACATTTTATAGCTATTAGTCATCTATGTTACATTTTACTTATGTATATTTTTTGTTTTTTTAAAAATAAATCTTATAACCAATTAATGAATAAAGGAAAATAATTAAATTAGTAGTTTTTATTGTTTTTTTGGTGCATAGAGAATATATCGCTAATTTGATTATATGAATATGTTAATATATGATGATGGATCTTGTTGTTTTTTGAGTTTCAAGATTATCAATTACAAGTTATTTTATGAGATTTTTGTATGTAGAAAGGTCAGCTGCATAATTGAAAGCTAAATACACTCAGTACCAACTCACCTATACAACAATAAAAAATGTAGTTCGATACATTTTGATAGATGGGAGTTGATCCATTGTATCAAGATTGTTCTTCAGGAGGTCGAGTAGCATCAATGATTGTCTAAAGTGGTTATGTCTTAAATGGATCTAGTGGAAATCTCTAAAGTGTGGTGAAATAAAGGGAAGAAACCACGAAATTTTAGAGTGGATGTGAGTGCTATTGATGACCATATTTGACAAATGTGATAGAGATTCATATTGTTATTGTAATGCGTGTTTTCTATATTTGTTACATGTAAGCATTAAGGGAGTTTGTTGGAAGTTACTAATGTTTCCATGTGTTTAAGATTGTTGTGTGAGCCCCTAGATGTCAATCTAGAAGTAGTTATTTTCCTATCTGTGAGTTGTATTAGCTATTTAGATCTACGTTCTTAGGATCTAGATTTGTCATAATCAATGATCTATATATTATAAATATGTAACCATTGACATCAATAAAAGATACAATGTGTGATTTGTGTTGTAAATAATATCGCTCTCTACACATCTCTCAATTTCTATCATAATATGAAAATAAGCTATAATCGAATGGGTGAAAATTGATTAAGTGAGAAGGATGAGGAAGATTATATATTTAATATTCTAGTAAATATAAGATACTAATAATTTCCATATGGGTGAGTTTACTACATAAATTTCATTTGTTGTTGGTAGCTTTTATTTTATTTAATTTATTTTACTATTTTTTCCTATTGTTGGATTTTCCACATAAATATCGTGTATTGTTGGTATTGTTGGTAGTTTCTATCACTTATTTACTTTATTCAATTAGATTGATTTATTAAACAAAAAAAATTCATATGAACATTTTTTATATGAATATGAGTTATGGTTTTTTAGGAATGTGGTATTAATAAGCCATGACATTGGCCCATGGTATTGTAACAAAAACTATTTTTAGGTTGAGAATCTCCATGGTAAAGTGGGGTGAATTTCCATGGTTAAGAAATCTTGTTTAATTCTTTTTATAATTAGTAATAATAATATTTTAAAATAAAATTATAATTTAGGTCTACCAACCATTTAGTTTATATGGTCATGCTAGTTATAATTCAACTAGTTAACCTTTCCTTGTTGATAAAATCAAATTGTTGACTAGTAGAAAAAAATTCAAAGCTAAAGGAACAAAAATCATGAGTAATAGAATCCCATAAATGGTTGTAGAAGTCATAATAAATCGCATAAATCCTTATGAGTCATAATGCATCCTAGTGATACTTGGAGATTCACTAAGAAAAAACCTTATGGAGGAAAACACAATAATAGGCATATGTAATATCCAACACCCCCATCATACAAAGTATAATAAGAGAAAATATTATGAGAATGGAAGCTAAACATACCTCTAACATTACAAACATCCTCAATAACCTCAACAAGAGAACTTTGCATTCAACTTGTCAATTAACAGGTTGTCTGGAGGGAATTATAGTTTAGATTAGCAAATGGTCTGAAATAGTCACTTCTAAGAGCAGGGCAATAAGAAGAAGCTAACTAAAAAATGTCAAATTTTCCCGAGGCCCATAAAATGGTTCTTATGGAGTTTAGACCCTATCATTTCTTTATCAATAGTTAAACGAAGTATACCAACCACATTAACCTAGTTCTTTTTCTTCTAATTGGGATGCAAAATATGACTAATACCTTTACAATGACACCAAGCATGCTTATTTTAACCACTAACCATAAAACCTACAAGCCCACAATTACCCCCTTCCATTCAACCATATTTACATCCCCCAAAATTCCACTCCATAACTGAAATAAATGAATCCATCTAGCACTAAGGCTTCTGCCCATTCACTTTGAAATTATGGGTATAATTGACATAGAAATCAACCATCCAATTTAGAATCAAAAGTATGATCCATGCAGACTAATCATCAACATTCAAACTAGATACAACTACAAAACTCTACAAAAAGGAAGAGATAACTATCATGACAGCTCTAGTCCCTTGAAAATGCTCTAAAGCTCAAAAAAGGGTCATTCCAACTATAGATAATTATGTCATGAAAATCATAACCAAAAAAATTGACTTTATGAAAAGAATACATGTTGTGAACACAGAAAGACCATTCCAACAATAGTTCATTATGTTATGAAACTGGTAACCAACAAAACTAACTTTATGAAAATAGTACATCTTGTGAACACACTACAATGGACTGTGCATTAAAATATTCCCACTAAAAGCATCATCTTACACACATTTTGTGAAAATAAATAGATCTTTATTCCAAGGGAAAATGAACAGTTAAATTATTGAAGTGGTTTTGTGTCTAAAATCCATCCAAGTGAGATGAATGGTCCATCATATTTTTGTAATACTATTCCCATGGAAGGGGGATATGATCTCTAGTGGGGTGATCCACCCACATAGGAAAAGAGATCATTATTTCCGTGTTCATTTTGACCAACCACATAGACTCAATATCCATTTCAATTTATTCAAAAAGAGAAGAGTCATCCATGTTCATTATCTTAGGGTTTTTAGGTTTGTAGGAAAACCCACCACCAAGGTAGATTTTCTTCCATAAAGCTCCTTTACAATTAACCTAATTATGAATTCGAGTCATCTAAAAGATCATTATAACATCAACTATTGACTTTACAACTAGACCCTTTAACGACCAAATTTACAGTCAAGTGATGATCATAATGCGATGTCTCTCATATATAACAAATATCATTATAACAAACAACATTTTAAAAACATCCCTAAAACTAAATCACTGGGTAAAACTTAAAACATTTGAACTTAAACTTAAAAATATATCATTAACATAATAATAATAACAAATTATTAATAATTAAGAATTATTATTATCTTAACAATAATATTTTTTAGTAAAACAAATTTTTTTAATTTTTACATAAAATAACCATAAAACCAAATTTTCTCGTACACAAAATTTAAAGATAAATCACTTAAACTGAAAAGACACCAATAAAACCCGATGATCTAGACATTTGAAGGTAAAAAACTTGAACATAAAATAAACATTAAAAATGGATCATGCCAATAATAATGAACACCAAATTATTTACTCATTTTTGTTGAATACTTATTTCAAAGTTTGAATGAACTTGTATACTTTTCTCTTCTCTAAAAAGAAAGGGAGAAAATGTATCAGTGCAAAATGTACAAGTCCACGTTGAAATGTTGTAGCATTCCGTGGTATTGTTTATCGATTTTTATTATTTTTTAATTAAAAAAAAAAAACATTTTTATAGATAATTTACAAATTTTTATAGATAATTTACAAATTTTAAAATGTTGTTGAATGATAAATTTTTTGTGTGAAAAATATGCTTTCCTTTTTTCAAAAAATCAATAGTGAGACTGTCTGAATTATTTTTATGAATAATAATTTTTATTTTTTAAATAAATTAATATAATTTTATAATTTTTTTTTGTCTCATTTTAAATATAGTTTAAAATATCTTTAGAAAAATATTTATAGATATAAATTTATGAAGTGTAAATTAATAAGTTTATATGGAGTTTACTCAATATCAAATTCGGAGTCAAACATTTTCATAACGGTTTAAGAGTGAGAATAAGAACCACCTATAAAAATAATGATTTAAAAATAAAAACCACTTATAGAAAACACAAACCAAATAAAAGCCACCTTAAAAAACACAAACCATTACATGGAGCAGGACAATATTTCACCAATATATAGATCATTTTTTCATTTAAAAATAAAAAACACTTAAAGAAAACACAAACCAAATAAAAGCCACCTTCAAAAACACAAACCATTACATGGGGCAGGACAATATTTCACCAATATATAGATCATTTTTTCATTTAAGAATCTTTAAAATTATCCCTAACCTCAACAAAAATCCACTAAAAAAAGAAACTATTGAACATGACAGTGTCCCAACTAAAGAACATGACAGTGTCCCAACACATAAAACATGACAGTATTCCACTGAAAAGCAGATCCGCATATCTTTATTCAGTTCAAACCTACATGAAAGCTGTCCCAGCTTAAACAAATTCCACTCACAATCATTCAAAAAAACTCTCCCAAAATTATATATATAATATATATTATATAATATATATATATAAATTTTAATGGAAAATAACGATCGCCGCTTGCCATATCGACTTTCGTCCTCCATGGTCGTAAATGCTGTTCGGTTATTGCTGCACCAGAAACGCGCAAAGAATGAGAATACTTTGTGTACAATAAAGCTGACGGCCATTTTAACTTTGACCACTATGCATAAAATTGACAGGTACATCGTTAGTGTTACCTGTAAAGTAAATCACTTTTAATGTTTATATTGATTTGATATTTAATTTTATTTATGATTATTTAATGTATTGTATTTATATTAAAATTTAAATATTTATTTAGTTACAGATTTCATATGGGTAAAATTAAAAAAAAATATAAAATTAATTGAACTATAATTTTATTTTAAATCATTTTATTATTAGTAATCATGAAACCTGTAATAAAATTTTTAATTATAGAAATTTGCTTCTATTTTATAATGGAAATTTTTAATATGTAAAATAAATAGTCTTTTAATATTATGACTTATTAATATCTTATGTTTAAAAAATTATAACTTATATTCATATAACATATTTTCATATAATTTTTTTAATTAAAATCATCATTTGAATTTCTGAATTATGATTTGATAGTAAATTTGTAATGAGGTTTACATGTAGAGTTGGTATAGAATATCTTTGGCATAGTTATAGATGGAATGGAATTTATGTTAGTATTAATGGCAATCTAACATACATGGAATCTATGTTAGTATTTTGTAGATGGGAAATAATTTTTATTATGAGATTAAAATGTAAAAACAAATTTGGAGTTCATAAAGAATATCTTTCATATACATATAGATAGAAGACACCAATAGCATTTGACACCAAATATACTCATAGATGGAAGACACAAATAACATGTGACACCAAATTACATGTTATTGGAAAGCAAAGTTATGAGATTAAATTTGAAGTTTCATATTTGATATTTTTTTGTAACAGTTGTAGCGAATCACTCAACTGATTACTATTTGAATTTTACGGGAATCACTCAACTGATTACTATTTGAATTTTACTTGTTAAGATAGAATATTAAATTATATTACTATTTGAATTTTACTTGTTAAGATAGAAAATTAAATAATGTTATAGATGAGGTAATGATGACTAACAAGATTTATTAAAATCTATTTCTTTCATAATGTTATAATCTTATGATTAGACTCAGAAAAACAATAAATAAATAATTAATAACTAATAAAATAAATGTATATTTATGGTGAGATAATTTGTTGTATTAAGTATTTTTTTTTTTTATTTCACTGAAATCAATAAATTTAAATGAAATAGATAGTAAAACAAAATAAATATTTATTAAATATTTATATATTATTTATAGTAATTTATTGTATTTTATTTATTGTAAGTTTTTTTTGATGTCGATGGGTGTTTGTTAACCATTTAAATTATATGGTTGTGCTAGTAAATAATGTTGTCATATGGCTTATTGCTCATTCACTACCCATGGTCCAACATCTGACATATTATTCTATGCATTTTGTTAAGTTTTAATGAGAAGCTTAATGAGAAAGGAAATGCATCAAGAAACAAGAGGATTACTCAACTTTGATCACCTTCTTATCTTTGTCTCCCTGTTACACAACATTTTGTCATTGTCTGTGTACTCCCCATTCTTTGATCCTAGAGGACCTCTACAATGAACCCTGCATGCTTTTCCCTCATGGAGAAGCTCCCATTATGTCCCTCTTCTTGAGCAGATCATTTCCCTTTTGCACCATTTTCCTTGACACTTCTATTTTTCCCAATTTACAAGATCGACGCTAATAACCTTTGTCTCCCCGCACTGATGTGAAAAGATTAACACTATTCCCCATGCCGATCGATGCGTCTGAGCTGTGTTCCAGTCCCGCCAGTCCTGTTATGGAATTTTTTTTAAATTAGAGCAGCTTCCATCTCTAGAAGCTCTGTAATGGAAGTCTAGTAAATGGTTTGGCCGGGGTTGAGGATGACAGTTTGGGCTCTTTTCCCCTATAATGATGGAAATACCTGAAGGAATAAGTCCTTCTCCCACGAGAAGAGGATCCATCTCCCATCCATCTTTTCTATATAAACCTCCCTTCTTCCCAAGCACAGACTAGAGTGTGAAAAGCAGTGTTAGAGTTTTGGTTGAGTGTGAGTATACTATTTTAGACAAGTAAGCTATTACTAGTTGTAGCCATCTAGTTGTGTGAGGGAGAAGTGTGTTTGGTTTGGAGTGAAACCTAAAGGGAAGAGTCTTTAAATTATTGTTGTTTGAAGCCATCATGAAGTGCTAGCAGAAGTGTGTGGGAACCTGGTCTTGTCAGAGGAAGACTGTGATGTCAAGACAAATGATTGTAATCTCTCTTTGATATATATATATGCAACTATCCAATGACTTCCTACATGTTTTATAATATTACATATTTGTGTCTTAATGCTTTTTGACTTATTAAGTATGTTGAATTGCAATTTGTCTATTATTATGTTTGTGTGCTGTTGTTGTTTACTTGTTTCAAGAGCTTGAAGAAGGAAGTGAGAGATTGCTGGAGGGAGCAAGCAAGGACATCATCAAGCATGATAAGCGACCAAGAGGTAGGCCCTCTTGATTGATTCTAACCTAAGGAAATATTCCATAGAATGCATCTATTATGGCTAGACCCATTATTGGGCTAGAGGAATTCATTCGTGTCCACACTTATAATATTATTTCACCACAAATTAGCGATTCCGTTGGGGAGATCCTATTCTTTTGTTTGTTTTGGATTTCATGATTTTGCGAGAACTTTGCTAGTTTTTTTCCCTTTTGTTCTGTTGATTTTGTCCTACTTACTGGCCTATGTCCAAAATCCATGTAGCAAATCTGGTCCCTGTTTTGAATTTTTTTATTATTTTTCCTTAGTTCCCTCAGATAGTGCATTTAATTATCTGACAGTCATGCCGATCAGTGTGAATTGTGGAGGAACAGTTGCGTAGACCCACCTTTGGTGCTTGTTGTCGGTTAGGCAGTCGCGCCAATCCTTGTAACTAAAGGTTAGGGCTCGACCCCAATCTTGGCCAGTGTGTTCTGCTCTCGTGTTTTTGACCTTGTGAGCCTTTTGGCTATTTTCTCCATTATTAGAAAGCTACTTTTCATTTTGTTTTTTCTTTCTTGTAGGCTTGTCATCTTGCTGTTTGATTGATCGAGCCATTGAATGGCAAGCGACACTAGGACATCTAGTTAGTCATCCATTCACCAGCTTGTGGACTCATCAAGTCCGGTTGTGGGTATGTTTGCTCCTTGCATTTGTTTTTGGTTCTTCTTATGACTTTGACTTCTTTTCGCAGAAGTTTGAAAAAGTTTTATTTACTAGTTTGAAGGTATTTTTCTGGCATAGATTACATTGTTGGTCTTGTGCTTGACAAAGTCGGTGTTTCATTAATTTGAATGAACTTCTCTTGTCATGCTTGCATCTGCTTGAAGAGATCATAGTTTTGAATTTTTTTGCCATTGAAATATTGTATGTGAAAGTTTTGTTTTGTTGTTTCAATTGAAAAATATGAAATTCTAGCTTATTGCATCATCATGATTCACATCTCTTAAAAACTAGAATTGCATCAACATTTGAAAACGAAGAAAATTTTTTTTTCATTTCAAAAGGACTGATAAATAAGTGCTTGTGAGGAAATTAGGAATTGGAATGCGTTTTTCATTAGTTTAATTTTTTTGAAAAAGTGAAGTAGTGAAAGATCATTTCATTTTCATTTGATTGATTGTTTGCATTTGATTGAGTAGTTTCTACCCTCACTAGTGTAGGCATTTCATTGAATTGGAAGGGTTTTGTCCCATTTAGTTGCATTTTAGGTTTTTTGAGTAGCATTGCTAAGAACTAAAAACTTAAACTTAAGTCAAGATCAAGTCTAAAATGAATTCAATTAACCTAAGGCACATTTTACATTAACGATCACATCTAGAAGGTCCAGGCTAGAGACATCTTTCAGCATTTGTAAACCTAGTAGGTGTCATTAGCTTCGGCATTAGATAGCACTAGCACTAATTTGTCTTTCCCGTATTGTCGTGTATATAACGGGAGACCCCACTAGGATGCAATCCTTTTATCCTTAGGAAGTCGAGTCGGCCGCCTTGGGAACGTGATACACCAAACACAACATTTGGGGAAATTGTCTGCTCGTACTTCTTTGTTTTCCAGGAGGTATTCTGTAGTTCACAGTTTCCTGGTAATCTAGTTTACCTAGATCATCCAAAGTAGTCATTTGATCTTTTTGACTCATTAAACTTAAAATATCATTTCAGCACTTGTCCTTTCAAGCTCATCTCCAATCGAAAGTGATAGAGTCATCTTTGTTTCTTTCTCGACTCTTCAAAAAATGAAAGAACATCAGTCATTTATGCGTCCTAAATAATTGATTGCCCAGGATCCAAAACACCCTCTTAAATTTTTGACTAAATCATGAGTTCCCTGAAAAGGACATTTTAAAGCCTTAAAGTTATTTGTTCTAATGACTAAGACAAGGTCATCGTGGTTGAACCATTTGGTTCACCCATTTCCTCTTCCTCTCCTTTGTCTGAAAGATTGTCCAAGGAACTGCTTCCTGAGTTATCAGAGCCATTTGAGGACCAAAATGTTAAACTCATGATTGTTTTGAGTGTTCAACCATTATCATCTCATCCTCTGCCTACTTTCAATTCAGTTCATTTGCTGATCTTGACCTAGAATCTCCGAATAATCCTGTTCAAACTCCATAGAACTCGCTGACCACTAATGGTCAGCTTGGACTGGTTATCGATCCTATGAACCCTATGTTTGACACTATTGAGATATCACCATAGTGCTTTTACAGTCTGTATGATCAACCGTGTGTTTCTTTCGAACTATCCCTGAGTACACATTTGATTGTTTGTCATCATTTGTTTCTAGACATGGAACCCGAAGGCGATGCTCAAGTCACCTCTCCCGATGAGTCCAAAGTCTTAACTCCACACACTATTGAGGGTGAAGAATTGCAGTTTCATTTCCTTCCCGAGGGTTTCCCTTATTTAGAAGGTATTCCCACCAGCTTGCCACCTGGCTATGTGTCTTTGGGGCTATTAGTTTCAGGCATACCTAGTGCCTCATCACTCTACCATAATTCTGTTTGGGCATAAGGCGTCAGGCCTACATTAGGTTCGTTCGTCACGAACACGACTTCCCAACCAATTATTACTTAGTCTTGGTGCAACCTACCATCCCAAACACTCTTGTATCATTGATCCCAGTTGTGCATCAAAATCAACCGATAGTTTCAAAGATTGTCTCTACTAGTTTTTTTGTCCCATTAGACAGTGGCCAGATTATGCCACTGCTTAGGGGGAAGAACCTGAATGTCTCTATGGTGTCAGGTTCCACTAATGTGAGTGGCTAACCAGCTCACACGCTTGGTATAAACCAACTCACTTATGGTATTGTTTACAACCTTGCTGACCCTACTAGATCAAGCAATGTCCAGTACCAACAGGTCCTCAATCCTGGTGGTCCGTTTGGATTAGCCAATGTTCAGTATCAAGAGCCCTATGGGGCTTAGGTCCAACACCAAAATCCTTACGTTCCATATATTTCTCAAGGATTGATTAATCAACCTTACACCCTCCAACCTGGGTAGTACACCCAGCCTGGCTATGGCTAGATTCAGTTCAGTAATTTCCAGGGCACTATTCAAGTACCCTTGCAATAACAAGGACAACTTTTACAACAACTAGGGTAGCCTTTATTACCACAAGGGAAACCTTTGTCGCAGCAAGGGCTTTCTGCACAACAGCAAGGGCAGATTATCCCGCAGCAAGGTCACCTGCAACAATCGCAAGGTTAGTCCCTTCAAGAGTTGCAATAGGCCATGCAGCAGCAGATGTAATATGCTCTGCATACCTCTCAACCCATACCCTCGCAGGGCCAACCTTTGCAAACCTAGGGGAAAATTTTTCAACCGCAAGGCTAGAGAAACCAACCTAGGCAATAACAACCCTTATACACCTTGTATACCTATCAACAAGGTCAACCCTTGCAGGGACAAGTTGAAGGTCAAGTCCTGCTACAGTAGGTGTAGAATCCTCTTGTTCAGGGCCAACAAGTTTAGAATCCTATTAGCCAAGGGCACTAGGTATAGAATCCCTACATCCAAGGGCAACAAGCACATCAACCTTATGCCCAAGGACTGTAGGTCCAGAACCCTCTTATTTAGGGACAACATGCCCAACAACCCTATGTTCCAGGACAATATGTCCCATACCCATATGTCCAAGGTCAATAGGCTTAGTAGCCTTTTAACCCATATGTTGCTTATTAGCAACCTATGCATGGACAATTTTAAGGTATTCAAGGTCCGAATCAGCATGAATTGCGGAGGAACAGTCGCGTAGACCCACCTCTGGCACTTGTTGTCGGTTAGGCAGTCGCCAATCCCTGTAACTAAAGGTTAGGGCTAGACCCCAATCTTGGCCAGTGTGTTCTGCTCTTGTGTTTTTGACCCTGTGAGCCTTTTGACTGTTTTCTCTCTTATTAGAAAGCTACTTTTCGTTTGGTTTTTTCTTACTTGTAGGATTGTCATCTTGCTATTTGATTGATCGAGCCATTAAATGGCAAGCAACACTAGGACATCTAGTTATTCATCCATTCACTAGCTTGTGGACTCATCAAGTCTGGTTGTAGGTGTGTTTGCTCCTTGCATTTGTTTTTTCTTCTTCTTACGACTTTGACCTCTTTTTGCACAAGTTTGAAAAAGTTTTGTTTACTAGTTTGAAGGTATTTTCCGGCATAGATTACATTGTCGGTCTTGTGCTTGACAAAGTCAGTGTTTCATTAATCTGAATGAATTTCTCTTGTCATGTTTGCATATGCTTGAAGAGCTCATAGTTTTGAATTTTTTTTCATTGAAAGATTGTATGTGAAAATTTTGTTTCGCTGTTTCATTTGAAAAATATGAAATTCTAGCTTGTTGCATCATCATGATTCACATCTGCTAAAACTAGAATTGCATCAACATTTGAAAAGGAAGAGAATTTTTTTCATTTCAAAAGGACTGATAGATAAGTGCTTGTGAGGAAATTAGGAATTGGAATGCGTTTTTCATTAGTTTAATTTTTTTGAAAAAGTGAAGTAGTGAAAGATCATTTAATTTTTAGTTGATTGATTGTTTGCATTTGATTGAGTAGTTTCTACCCTCACTAGTGTAGGCATTTCATTGAATTGGAAGGGTCTTGTCACATTTAGTTGTGTTTTAGGTTTTTCGAGTAGCATCGCTA
Organism: Pinus taeda; assembly: GCA_000404065.3. NCBI lineage: Eukaryota > Viridiplantae > Streptophyta > Pinopsida > Pinales > Pinaceae > Pinus > Pinus taeda. Next base: position 59,043 of record APFE030231663.1, read on the forward strand.
AGAGCTAAAAACTTAAAATTAACTCAAGATCAACTCTAAAATGAATTCAATTAACCTAAAGTGCATTTGACATTAACAATCACACCTAGAAGGTCTAGGCTAGAGACATGTTTTGGCATCTATAAACCTAGCAGTTGTCGTTAACTTCGACATTAGATAGCGCTAGCACTGATTTGTCTTTCCTGTATTGTCGCATATATAATGGTAGACCCCACTAGGATGCAATCCTTTTATCCTTAGGAAGTTGAGTCGGCCACCTTGTGAATGTGATACACCGAACATAGCATTCGGGAGATTTCATGCTCATACTTCTTGGTTTACCAGGAGGTATTCTGCAGTTCACAATTGCCTGGTAATCCTGTTTACCTAGATCATCTAAAGTAGTAATTTGATCTTTTTGACTCATTAAACTTAAAAGATCATCTGAGTGCTTGTTCTTTCAAGCTCATTTCAAATTGAAAGTGATAGAGTCATCTTTATTTCTTTCTTGACTCTTAAAAAAATGAAAGAACATTAGTCATTTATGTGTCTTAAATAATTGATTACCCATGATCCAAAACACCCTGTTAAATTTTTGACTAAATTGTGAGTTCCCTTAAAAGGACATTTTAAAGCCTTGAAGTTATTTGTTCTGTCGACTAAGACAAGGTCATCGTGGTTGAACCATCTGGTTCACCCATTTCCTCTTCCTCTCCTTTGTCTGAAAGATTGTCCGATGAACTGCTTCCTGAGTTATCAGAGCCATTTGAGGATCAAAATGTTGAACTCGCGATTGTTTTGAGTGTTCAACCATTATCATCTCATCCTCTACCTACTTTCGATTCAAGGTCATTTGCTGATCTTGACCTAGAATCTCCATATAATCCTGTTAAAACTCCAGAGAACTCGCCGACCACTAATGGTCAACTTGGACTAGTTATCTATCATATGAACCCTCTGTTTGACACTTTTGAGATATCACCACAATGTTGTTACAATCCGTATGATGAACTGGGTGTTCCTTTCGAACTATCCCCTAGTACACATTCGATTATTCATCGTCGTTTGTTTCCAGACATGGAACCCAAAGCCAATGCTCAAGTCACCTCTCTTGATGAGTCCGAAGTCTTAACTCCACACATTGTTGAGGGGGAAGAATTGCAGTTTTATTTCGCTCCCGAGGGTTTCCCTTATTCAGAAGGTATTCTCACTAGCTTGCCACATGGCTATGTGTCTTTGGGGCTCTTAGTTTCAGGCACACCTAGTGCCTCATCACTCTACCATAATTCTGTTTTGGCATAAGGTGTCAGGCCTACATCAAGTCCGTTCACCACGAACACGACTTCCCAACCAATTATTACTTAGTCTTGGTGCAACCTACCATCCTTTGATCCCAGTTACGCGTCAAAATCAATCGATGGTTTCAAAGATTGTCTCTACTAGTTCTTCTGTCCCATTAGACAGTGGCCAGATTATTCCACTGCTTAGGGGGAAGAACTTGGATGTCTCTATGGTGTCAGGTTCCACTAATGTGAGTGGTTATCCAGCTCACATGCTTGGTATAAACCAACTCTCTTATGGTATTATTTACAACCTTTCTGACCCTATTATATCAAGCAATGTCCAGTACCAACAGGTCTTGAATACTGGTGGTCCATTTGGATCAAGAAATGTTCAATCAATAGCCCTATGGGGCTTAGGTCCAATACCAAAATCCTTACGTTCCATATAGTTCTCAAGGATTGATTAATCAACCTTACACCCTCCAACCTGGGTAGTACACCCAGCCTGGCTATGGCCAGATTCAGTTCAGTAATTTCCCGGGCACTATTCAAGTACCCTTGCAATAACAAGGACAACTTTTGCAACAACTAGGGTAGCCTTTGTTACCACAAGGGAAACCTTTGTCGCAGGAAGGGCTTTCTGCACAACAGCAAGGGAAAATTATCCCGCAGCAAGGTCAGCTGCAACAACCACAAGGTTAGTCCCTTCAAGAGTTGCAATAGGCCGTGCAGTAGCAGATGCAATATGCTTTGCATACCTCTGAACCCATACCCTCGCAGGTCCAACCTCTACAAACCTAGGGGCAAATTTTTCAACCGCAAGGCTAGAAAAACCAACTTCGGCAGTAATAACCCTTATACACCTTGTAAACCTATCAACAAGGGCAACCCTTGCAGGGAAAAGTTGAAGGTCAAGTCCTGCTGCAGTAGGTGTAGAATCCTCTTGTCCAGGGCCAACAGGTTCAGAATCCTGTCAGCCAAGGGCACTAGGTACAAAATCCCTACATCTAAGGGCAACAAGCACATCAACCTTATGCCCAAGGATTGTAGGTCCAAAACCCTCTTAATCAAGGACAATAGGCCCAACAACCTTATGTTCGAGGAAAATAAGTCCCATACCCATATGTCTAAGCTCAACAGGCTCAGTAGCCCTTTAACCCATACGTTGTCTATTAGTAACCTATGTATGGACAATTTCAAGGTATTCAAGGTTCAAATCCTCCCTTTGGTCAAGGTAATCTGCAATGGAGGCAGCCTCAGATGCCATATGGCCAAAATCCCCCACTGTGGAGTCAAAATCCCTACCAGTAGGGATGGGATCCTCCTTATGGGCCTACCTATCGACCTTTCATGCCTTTTAACACTCAATTACCTTTATTGGCTACACTTGAGTTGTCAGATGTATGATGTCTTATGAGTGATCCAATTATTCATTCACCATACTAGCCTCTAGTGCCATCCAAGGTACCAAGTGATTACCAAAAATTCGATGGAAAAGCTAAAGAATATCCTTAGGTCCATGTGATGACATATCATCTCTAGTGCTTGTCAAACTCATATGTGGACAATTCCATTCGTTTTAATCTTTTCCAACAAAACCTCATGGGTGCCGCAGCAAAATGGTACATCGAACTACCTCAAAGTACTTTTCATGACTTTAATTCATTAGCCATGGCCTTTCTCATGCATTTTCAGCTGCCGATTTGTTATGAAATAGGCACGTATATGCTCACATCACTTAAGTAAGACACTATGATGCACATCTCTAATCATATCCATGAATGGAGACATAGACGTCGATTGATCATGTTCAAGATAGATGATCAGTTGCTCACCGAATGGTTTACTAAATCATTCATCGCCCCAATTGCTCGTGATATAGCCATGAGTGAAAGCATCATTGAAGAGCAAGCCATCGCTCATTCCCAGTACTTGGACCTGGTTTATTCTCAGTCTAGCACCTTATATGAATTATTGCCCAATGCGTTGTGACCATCATTTGATCCTGTGACATCAAAGTCACCTGATGTTCCTCCCGTTGATGGAGTTATTGGTTCAGTATCCCGACCCCTACCAAAACTTCTTCTAAACAGAAGCTGGTCTTGAATACTGCTCCCAACAGTTCATCTCAAAACCCTCTAGGCCCTGGTAAAACCTCAAAGGTCCATGCTATCTAGTCTACCACAGTGGAAAAATCCTCAAAAGGAAAAGAGAAAGGCAAAGGCAAAGCTAAAGCGGATGCCCCTAAACAGGGTCCTCCCAAATCATCTGCTCGCGAGTCCTCGCAATAGAAACCTAAGTATCCTTGCCTCATTTGCGAGGAAGATCACTATACTAAAGATTGTCCATGGCGATCTGAAGTTAGTCATTTGATTGAGGGGACCCTTACTATCCTCAAAGAGCCTTTTCCATCTCAACAAACTTAGATGGTAGACTAACCCTGATCTGCTTCCTCTGGATCTCAAGCATTCATGATGAGCACACCCATTAATGTGGCTACCTGATTAAAGGATTATCAAACTCTAGCTCCCACAGTAGGGAAAGAAAAAGAATCTCCACCTTTTTCTTCTACCTCAAGTTTTGGCCATCTGTAAATCAAGCATCCTAACCCCGATTCCGCTACATGACCACCCTCTCGAGGTGTGCTACGAAAATCCTCACATGATCCCAACACCTGAGCCACTCAGCATTACAATATTATTGAAGATTTGCCTCAAGCGCTGTCAACTATGTCAGCTCTCGAGGTACTCCAAAGCTGCCCATCGCAACAAAAATCTTTGTTGCCAGCTATCGGGGGCATTGATCCCACCGATTCTAATTTGATATGTTTTGATCTAGAGAACCATGTTCTGAAACTCCCTCATTAGATTGCATTTCTTATTCAGGTAATCATTAATGAAAATACCATCCACCAGACTGTCATCGATGAAGGTGCTTCTACCTGCATCATGTCAACTGTGTACTGGAAGGCTATTGGTTCCCCTGCATTGAACCAGTCTCCAAACACATTGGAAGCTTTTGATGGGCATGATTTGTGACCCTTCAGTGTCTTACCCAACCTTACCATCACCTTAGAAGGCAAGATAGTGCAAGTCGAAGTAGAGATTGTTGACACCAATCTCAATTATAATATTCTACTTGGCCAAAGTTGGACTCATGCCATGGATGCCATGGCCTCCTCTTTTTTTTCTTTGATCCATTTTCCTCATCAAGGGAGGATTGTCACCGTTGATCATCTATCTTTCTTTGCCTCATCCTCGTCTGATGGAAACATTCCATATGTCGGGCATTCTTGTGCTCCCTTTAAGAGTGTGGGGGTAGATCTCTTCAAAGATTTTACCTTAATGGGGATTTTTCCACTTCTGCCTCCTCATGTTGCCTCCGTCAAGATGATCTTGGTCAAATCTGATCCCTGGGTCATACCTACACCAAATGGTTGATGCTTGGGGCGATGTCATGCCACTTAGTCCCGCCAAAGTCAATTACATGGAAATTATTTTTGCTACAAAATATGCATCCTTTGATTCTCATATCTCGAAGACCTCTCTCGATATATATTCTCAATCACCCTAGCTTGGCACTTTGGAGTCATCTGATCCCTTAGTTGAGACCTTCCTCACCAATGAAGGTATCATGGAAATCATGTCTCTCAAGTAACTGCCATGGATTGATACCCATCATTGCTCCTCATTCCTCCCTCACCCGACAGTCATGTCTACCTATTTCAAATAGTACTCTTCTCCATTTCCACCATTGACTATTACTCATGAAGTACGTTCAGAAGGAAATTTGGGTAATATTACCCAAATGATGATGATTGACATTTCTATCAAACCCGATGTCGTTGAATATGTTCATATCGGGGTATATTGTTCTACAAATGAGATCAAGACATATACTCATCTTTTCCAGGAATTACATGATGTGTTTGTGTGGTCTTATGAAGAAATGCCTGGCATTGATCCTAGCATTGTGGCGCATGAAATACCAATGTATCTGAATGCAAAACCCGTTCACCAACGATTTCGTCCGGTGCACCCTAGGAAGGCCGTTGCTATTAAGGGTGAAGTCGAAAAGCTTCTCAAATCTGGGTTCATTTATCCCATTCCCCTTAGAGACTAGGTGTCCAATATTGTCTCGGTGAATAAAAACAAGGCACAATCTCCGTCTTCGTGGATTATTGAGATCTTAATCATGCTTGTCCAAAAGACAACCACCCTACTCCATTCATTGATCAAATCATTGATTTATGTGCTGAGAGCAAGATATTTTCCTTTATGGATGGTTTTTCTGATTACAACCAGATCAATATCACATCAGTCGACTAAGAGAGGACAACCTTTATCTACCCATGGGGTATGTTCACATACAATAATCTCCCTTTCGGCCTCAAAAATGCTGGAGCCACATTTCAATAGGCAATTTCCTATGTGTTTCATGATATTCACAACATTGTCCAACCTTTCTTGGATGACCTTCTTGCCCATTCTCGTAAGTGATGAGATCACCCAAACCACCTTCGGTAGATTTTTCTATGATGCAGACATTATAACATCTAGTTAAATCCACACAAATGTGTTTTCTGCATGGAATCCAGATGACTCCTTGGCTTCATTGTTTCCAAGGATGAGATTCACCTAGATCCGCTAAAAGTCGAGGCCATTGTAAACTTACCCCATCCATCTTCACTACACCAACTCCGGAGCCTCCAGGGAAAGGCCAATTTTCTTTGTCATTTTATACCCAACTATGCTGAGCTAGCTACAGGATTTACCCGGTTTCTCAAACAAGGAACACCCTTTGCATGGGACGAGATAGCCTAAAAATATTTTAATGACCCTAAGGTTCTCCTCATAAATTCTCCTCTGTTACATCCCCTGGACTATTATCGAAATTACTTCCTTTACCTAGCTACAACCCCTAGCACCATAGCTATGGTGTTGGATGAAGGCGATGACAAAGGCCTTGAACACGTGATCTACTACTCGTGTCAGAATCTCCTCGACACTGAAACACATTATGCGCATGTCGAGAAGTTGGCTTTGGCCATCGTCTAGGTTGTTCAACATTTTCGGCATGATATTATCTTATAAACAACTATAGTGATTTCTAAATGCAACCCTATAACCTACATCCTGACTCGTCAGTTGTTGGGGGGAAGTATTCTAAATGGATTGTTATCGTGCAAGAATTCGATTTGGTCTTCAATACGACCAAATCTAAGAAGTCACTTGCTTTCACTGAATTGATTTGTTTCCTTCCCTCCAAAGCTCTTCCTGGTGTAGATGAACAACTCCCAGATGAGACCCTTTTCTTGATTAGCACCTTTGATCCATGGTACGGTGATATCATTGTGTATCCCCAAACCTCCGTGTTTTAGTCTACGTTGACCCAAGATGATCATCGAAGGATTCAGCATCATTCTCAACCCTACCACATTATTGGTGATACTTTATACCGTGTCGGTGTCAATTCTATTCTTTTATGATGCCTCATGATTGAGGAAGCTGAAAGAGCTCTCAATGATTGCCACTCCAGAGCATGTGGTGGTCATATGTCTCGTTATGCTACAGCTCAGAAAATCCTTCAAAGACTATATTCTTTTTTTCTACAAGTGCCATGAATGCCAAATCTACCAACGCAAGATGTGCGCTCCGCCCGCCCACCTACACCCCATCATTACCATTGGTACCTTTTCCAAATGGGTCATTGATTATATGACATGTAACCCTCGTTTGGCAGAGGGGCATGGCTACATTATCATTGTTGTAGATTAATTCACCAAATGGACCAAAGCGATGCCTACATATTTTATAGATGGTAAGATGACAACTCAATTCCTTTTTAACCATGTTATTTCCAGGTTCAATGTACCCCAAGCCATTGTCACAGATCATGGCTCCCATTTCAGATATTACATAATGGAAGAACTAGCATCTGCATTGGGCTTGTGCCATGATGGCTCGAACCCATATTACTGTCAGGCCAATAGCCAAGTTGAAACCGTGAACAAATTTTTGGTCACCATGCTTTAGTGTACTATTTGGATGCATAAGTCAAGTTGGCATCTCACGTTTTTTTAGCTCTACGGGCATACCAATTTTCAACCCAAGATGCCAATGGTTTCAAATCATTCCATCTAGTCTATGGTCTGGAAGAAACATTACCAATCGAATTTGAGATTCCTTCACTTAAGTTAGTTGTTGAACTCCTCCCTGAAACATCACCTCAAGGGGAACACCTCTTATGTTTAGAACGACTCAATGAGACTCATCATCTCACTACCATGGTCATCGAATCACAAAAGAAATGGATCAAAGCCCATTTAGACCAGTTGGTCTCCCCTTGCACTTTCTGTAAGGGTGATTTGGTCCTGTTATATGACCAAGCTAATGATAAGATGGGGGTAGGCAAGTTCGAACCTATGTGGCATGAGCCCTATATTGTAAAACGTGTTTTACAGAAAGGAGCCTATGAACTTATTGATTATGAAGGAGATACTCTCAATAAGCCCCGCAATGGGCTTTACCTCAAAAAATACTATGCTTAGGTCATATTGCATGGTTAATTATGTACATTAGTGCGTGATTCATTTATGTATAGTGTGGTTTTGTGTGAAATTTTTCAAACAACCCTCCTATTTACTATGCTTTTCTTACTTTGCAGATGTCTGCAACTCCTCACATTGGTTTCTCCAATGGTGCTTGCCAAAGTACCTGAAACCTATCATCCATGACATGGGCTATCTACAACCCTAACAGTGAGTTGATTGATCTTCAAGGTATCTTCCTAGGTCATACAACTAATAACATTGGTGAATACAGTGTGGTCATCAAATTGTTATCAGAAGCCATCACTCTGGGCATTAGAGAATTGGTTGTCAATGTAGATTCACAGCTTCTCGTCCTTCAGCTCAACGGGCAATATTCTGTCTGGAACCCTCAAATATTACAAATGTATCTTTGTATCCATCTATTGGAAAGACATTTTGATTATTTTACATATCATCATATTCCTAGAAGCATGAATAAATTGATAGATGCATTAGCTAATTACGTGTTGGATAGACATTTACGAAACATGTAAAAGATAAGACAAACCATTTGTATCATAATAGACAAGAAAATATAACATATATATATGTGTGTGTGAGAGAGAGAGAGAATGCTTGATACATCAACACCCCAAAAAATAATATGTATGTCCATAATAACATCGGCGACTTGCAGGCCTAGAACATCTGTGGCATGCAAGTCTCAAAAAATAAGTAACCAGTGGACCTAGGAACTACTCAGCATGGTGGCTATTATAGCATGAGATAGCTCATACGATATGACTCAACAATCGATGGATTTGATATGAGACCCCCACTGTGTGCCTCTGGTACAGTCAAGGCATCTCTCCTATTTGAGCATACTTTGAGATACCATGAGTCAACCCCTCGAGGTTCCTCGCAATCTCCTCCTCGTTATCGCTTCCTTCTTGATAAGGGGCGATAGCATCAATAAGATGGGGGTAGCACCTGGCTATCGGGGACATCCTGGCTCGCTGCTCTGGCCCAACATCTACATACACAAGAGAAATGTTATAAGCATACATATACTAAAAATTAATTTAAGAAACATCAAAATCAAAAAAATTGATTTGTTTTTTACCTTCGTCATCAAAGTCCTCCCCATCTGGCAAGGGCATATTTGGGTCTCCATAGAAATCAATGCCAATGTACGACTAGTCCTCCACGATGATTTCATGTCATCATAATCATGAAAATAATGTTGGTTGGTAGGACATCTGTTGACTTGTAGTGATCCTGGGCATGAACTGAATCCAGTTGGCCATGCGTGGATCAAATGGCGTGGGAGGATCAACCTCATTGAACTGATACTGTAACAAAGGCACTCGTTCTAGGAAAAAGGTCACAAGTACTAATTCAAAGCCAAATTGCTTTAGATTTCCTGCCTTGGCCTTGGACAACTGGCGCTTGATGTTCATCTTCATGGCCTCTCCCCAACTGAAGATAGTAGGATTTGTGTAGTCAATAGCGTAAAGGAACTTCGACTTGTTAATCTCATGTTCTGCTTGGGACCTTACCACTCTATTGATGGTCAGCAGAGGCACCCTCAGTGTCAAATCCCAAACACTGTAAATCTCGATCTTCCCAGTTTTGGATTTCATGGCCTCAGGAAAATGCTTAGCAAGCAGGGAAGATATGTTTGCCCCGATTAGACATGACCCATGCAAGTTCACTGGTTCACCTCTACGGGACAACCCGGTGATGAAGTAGATTTTTGAAGTTGTGAACTCTAGCTCTTGGTCCCCAATGATAAAAATCTCATGATTGATGTCCCAAAGGCTTATCAAGTACCGAAGCAATTCGGGTTGGGCCTGTAGCCCTGGTGTAAGGAAAAATTTGAGGAGCCTGCAAGCTCTCAAATCCTCCAAGTAATTTGGATCATTCATTGCCTGGGTGTCCACATATTCATGTTCTCTTTCCTTCCAATCCACCATTTTCGACAATTTATCTCCTGCAAAAGTCATTTACTTAAGTTAATGATCGATTTTGGCACATAAAATCCAAATCTCAACAGTCGATTCTTGAAGAAAATTAATTTTTCCCCTTTCATGGCGTCAACATGTACATTTTAGAAATATTCGCACCAGTCAGTGTGGCTAGGTGTGCAAATCACTCTTGGCTGACGTAGTCCTGTGCCCAGGAATTGCACCAGCCAAGGGTGAATTTTTTTCTCAAAAAACTAACTAAAAACCTGAAAATGGATAAAAACGTAAATAAATGGCATGAAAATGGAGCTCAGGGCTTCGGCTGTTACCTGGACCTAACGGTTCATCGATTGACCTCCCAGATCTCCCGCAATCTGCTCAACAAAAACTAGGGAAAAAGTGGGTAAAAAGTCTTAACTGCAAAGGTAAAATGGTAAATGGTAAAAATATATTTACTTTTCCCTTTTTTATTCATTTTTTCATGAAAATATTAGGTTTTGTAAATATTTTTGGCCTATTTTTTCTCAAGGACTCGATAATACACTTTGCCTTACTTGTGCAACAATAGGTGATGGATATTCGATGATGATGATGTGTCATATTTCAGCTCTTTTATCAACTCGCTAAACTCATATGAAAATATTGCCAAGTAATTTCACTCCGTGTATCCCCTTTTCCATATTTCCAAGTATTTTTCCCCTTTTTGACTCGTTAAAGAGAATAAAAATGAGGGGTCCACTTTCAGCTCTTTTTTGACCCTTTAAAAATGAAAAGATGGTTGAGCCCTTGCCATTTCAAACTCATTAACAAATGTGAAACGTCATGCGCCCAATATAAGTTTACCCCTTTTTCGGGCTAGGAGGCACTATCTACGAAAAAGGTACTCCTTGACTAAAATGGTCAAGCGGTTCCCTAAAGTATTGTTTTCTACCTTTTCGAGCTCAAGAGATACAAATGTACGTAAAGGGAACATGTGGAGTTTTCTTTTATGTTTATTTTTCAAACTCTCTAAACATAAAAAATATACCAAGTTATACCTTTGTTGGACTTGTTAATCTATTAAATGACATCAGATTCATCATCATGACGAACACGAGCTTCTCTTTCCTAGGGCTCATTAAACTTACTAGGTTGGATTCGTCCAAAGGATGAACTTACAGTAAAAGCATATGCTATCCCCTTCAATCTTGTGAGTACTAGATATGGTGGGGGAAAATTTGGAAATCTATCGAGTCATGTCAGCAACTCACTCTTGAACATGACACTCTTTGCTTCATGTCGTGTTGGGATATCCTCATTTGTATCAGACCCTCTTGGGTTTGGGCTATTCATTTTTCCCTTCGATTTGATCTCTGCCACTTCATCATGACCACCGATCCTATGGATCCAAAAGTTTCCAGGCTTTGAGCTTGTGTCGCCGATAGGTTCAAGAGATCCCCTTCTGTAGTTACATTTACCTTTGTTTCTCTGTATCATCCAAAACCATTTTGCATCCTCTCGTCTCGCGTCAATGATGTGGGATTAATTGTGGCCCTGCTTTGACATGGACGCTTTCCATCGACTTCAACTCATTATCCGGGAAGTTGATCAAGAGACTCCCTTCCAATACCTTAGAGCTTGCATGACTCAATGGCAAGTTCTTTGCACTCGACAACAAGTTCACATCATTGGATTTTGATCGAGTGATTTCATGGGTGTTCGACTTTAGTTCCTGTATTCACATTCCATGAATTGTGTTGATAGTACCTTGAGGGCCATTATCATTATTGGTGGTTTCTCTCGATTGGTAGCAAAACATTATTCCCAGGAGTCGGGAATTGATTTTGGTAACATTTTTTCTCCTGTTTCCAAGGTAACTTCTATTAGATTACTTTTATCTATTGCTTCTGCTTTTGATTTTGAGGTAGAACAAATGGACGTGAAGACATCATTTCTTCATGGGGATCTGAAAGAGGAGATTTACATGAAGCAACCTAAAGGCTTTGCGGTGAAGGGTAAGAAAGAACTGGTATACAAGTTAAACAAGTCCCTTAATGGGTTAAAATAGTCACCAACGATGTGGTATCAGAAATATGTAGGTTTTAATGAATTCCTTATGGCTAAGCAATAGCATAATAAAAAAAAAATGTAAGAAATATAAGCATTATAACAATAATTCAACACTTTACCTATAATTGAATAAACCATTGTAATTTAAATTATAATATAATTAAATGGCAATAAATTAACTTTATATCAAACAATATAGAGTGACTTTATTTCAAACACTTCACCCAATATTAAATTAACCATTAAATTTAATTAAAACATATTTAATATTAATAAAGAATCTTTATATCTTGACCCCTTACATATAATTAAACAAACTAATAAAATTTAATTAAAATATAATCCTAATAAATCAAATTTACATTAAGCACTTCAATAAATTTTCTTTATATATATGAATAGGAGGATTCATTTATTACCTTAGAAACTAACCGTTAAACATAAACAAATAAATCTTAAACCTATTCCCATAATAAAATAATAATTTATGACCATAGTCAAAACAAACTAATAATAAATTAATTAAAATATAATTTCAAATAAATTATTCTTTATATAAAACTTCTCATAAAAATAACAAAATTAAAGAAACTAATCTCACAAATAAAAAGGCATAAGGTAAAGTATATTAATAACATAATTATTATAACCATAAAATATAATAATATATCAACATATCATTATCAAAACATAATAAATAATAGAGAAATTGGCAAAATAATATAGAAAACAATAAATAATTAAAATAGAATTAACAAAATTGAACTAGTTGGCTTTCTTTAAAATTCCTTGAAACATATTTATAACTAGGGCTTCACTTCTTTGTAAATTAGTCTTGAGGATGAGTCTTGTTCTAGACTCGAAACGTAGACAACACAAAAATGAAAACTGTGGAATATCTTATTTTTGAAACTCAAAAACCACACCACAGAAATTTGCAAACCATCATTGTTACCCTGTATGGAGGGGAAACATGGAAAGAGGTCCATGATCTCAAAAAGACAAGGGTTAAAATACAAAGAAGGGAATCCGATCTAGCCTTCCTTAAGCAGTGTCGCGTTTCCAACCTAACTCCATCTTTTGCCTGCATTAAAGACAGATTAGATAATCAGCAAAACCATAAAGCATTTGAATGGCTCAGCAAAATATTAACCTCCCTGGAAATACGCAGGATCAGATTTTCTTTAGCCAAACTATCGACAATAGAATTCAGAACTCACTTAAAACTGGCAGCAAGCATTCTCGTAGACCTATGGTCAATCATCGATGCCATGGCAGCACTCAAGGTTGGTAAGGAAGGACATTTGGCTTGCACAAGACACAACAAAAAACTAGAAAACCTGGAAGAAAAATGCAACAGTAAGTGTATTTTGGACGTAAGGCAGCACACACATAGGAATGTACACATTATAGAGTTAGAGAGGAAATATGCATGCAGAATGGGATTGGTGCTACGCAGCACACAACTTAACGCAGATTCCACCAGCCACAAAGGAGTAGATATGTTGTCCAACTTAGAGTATGGAGAAACTCTGAGCAAGCTATGGTCAAACAATGCGGATACAACAAATAGCGCAGGGGATATGATTGCAACCCTTAATGAGATTAATATGATACCCAAGAATAGAGGCATGTTGCTTAAAGCAGATTCTACGCTATCCAACTCAGGTACAACATACAGTGCAAGTGATACGATGCTAAAACCCATCAATGCAACCCTTAATGAGATTAATCTGATACCTGAAAATAGAGGCATGCTGCTTAACGCACATCCTAGGCTACCCAACTCGAAGTATGAAGGAACGCTTATACAACGCAGTGCTAGAAGCCAGAATAGCAGGTTGTTGTCAAGTAATATGGGTACAACAAACAATGAAAATCCTATGTCAATGCTCAGCCAGAATGCTGTGTCCAACACCATCCTAAACAAAAGTGATCCACGGTCAAAGATAGAGTTGAAAGACTCCAACATGTATGTGATTCTTAATAGCTTAATTAATAATAAAAATAATGAGAAGGTAATAGAAAATGAAATTCATAATATATTAAGTTCAAATAAGATTAACACAGATTCTAGAGTAGTTAGGAGCAACAACAAATTAGGCAAAAAACCATGAACTTAGATAATAATATAGATAATTATGTAAACACTAATGAAATAAATAAAATAGGATATAAAAAAATAAATAATAAAGTAGATAATAACATAATAAAATCAAATATTATGAAAAACAACCTAGAAGGAAATAGAGACAATAAAATAACTGAAACCCATTATTCTATTAACAATAAAAAGTCATAAATATTTCATCTTATGAATTGGAAAATGAAGAAGCTGAGGCCCAAAAATATATTTTTCAGGGCGCTGCCCCAGACCCCATATAGTGGGGTTATCTGCACCCCTCAAACCCCCTGTGACTCCCCCCGCTATGCAATTGGTGCAATGAAGGGGGGCCGCCATCCCCCTTCTAACCCCAGTTAACTATGTGAACTAGTCATGGAAAGAATATAACACGACCCAACATTCTCACACTTGTTGTTTTCTTTCCATACAGGACCACAAGAGAGCTTAATCATTTATCTAGCCCTGTAATGCCCATTGTTTGTCTACACCAAGAGAACTTCTTACAACTCACAAATTTTGTCAATGCATCTGTAGTATTCTTCAAAGTGTCCACCTTTACCAGCAACACCCTTTTGTTTTCTATCATATCCCTCACAAAGTGATATTGAACATCAATGTGCTTTGTCTTTGAATGATATGTAGTGTTATTTGCCAAGAAAATTTCACTTTGGCTGTCATAGTCTATCCTTATAGCTCCCTGTACTAACCCCATACTTGAACACAATCTCTGCAACCAAATTGCTTCCTTGCTTGCATGAGTGGCTGCCATGTATTCCACCTCTGTTGATAGTGCCACTATAAATTGTTTCTTACTCATCCAACTAACTACACCTCCAAATAGGTTAAACACATACTCACTTGTAGGTATTCTTTGATCTAGATCTCTAGCCCAATCTGCATCGACAAAGCCATGAATATCCAACACTTTGTCCAATCTAGGTCTTCCTTGGTAGCACAAACCATAATCACTAGTGCCACACAAATACCTAAAAACCTGCTTCACTACTATCCAGTGCTCCTTCCCTGGTTTGACATAAACCTACTCAACACTCCTACTGCATGTGCAATGTTTGGTCTAGTATAGACCATCACATACATCAAGCTACTGACTGCACTTTCATATGGAACACGGGACATGTCCTCTTCCTCTTCTTGTGTCTTGGGACATGTTGATGCCTCGAAAATCGTTGCATCAACATCGGGGAAAACCGCCCGGTCCGGACCTTAATGCAGCTCCTTTTCCATTTGGTATGGTGGCTCCGACTGGATATAATGGGACCGGTTTCCGAATGATGAATAAAAAGAGGATGGATGAGTGACTGGTTTTCTAATAATTGATAATGGATGGGTGACTTAATCTAAAGAGCGAAAACACAAATAACTATTCTATCCTGGGAAATTTGTATTCTTAAGTGCAACGTTTGATGATCTTTGTTCATAAATAAGCATATAGATGACTATATTCGATAAACATAGACATTCATTCATATAATAATTGCTTTGTTCAAATAGTTGAACAAAGTAATTAATAAAACATTGTTACACTTGTGCTTTATATATTATTGATACATGTATGACTAAAAGAAAAGCATCCTGTAAACATCCAATAGTGGAAACTATAAAGAATGCTGTTGAAACACATGCATATATTCAATAATAGCAAGATTAATCAAATAACAATTCACATAAAAAGAATGAATTCAGACATAGATAGTAATACCATATGTGCTACAAATCATTCCCAACATCAATCGCAATTCGAATTCCTTATTTCAACTCAGAGATACTTTTAAATAAAGGCAGTAGTGCACATCCACATAAAAGCTTCGTTGTCAAAAATTGGAATAATTTGGCCCAGTCTTTATAAAAAAATATACCTGAAGTACCGTAGTGCAACTTCAGGTTTGAGTCTTATACAAAAACTGAGGACCTTTTCTAAATGCATGAAATTGTCTATAAATACTTAATTAAACTAACTAACTACAAAATTAAAATTCTATTTAATTGGTATAACTTGATCTTGAATATCTCCTTCACAACAATTTGGTAGTCGGCAACATGATTCATCACTATGGCTGTTTTCCCTTTGGTCTGAGTTGGCATATCGCTAGCATCGGTTCCAGTTCTTGAGGGCGACTGAGACGAGAATTGGGCTGAGCTGAGTATGTGGCATCGTGTATATCGGGAATGATACACCCAATTGCATCTGTTAGACACTTGATGGAAGCTCTCTGGCTGTATGGTTTTACTAGGAACAACCAATAGGTGTCCCAAGTTAAACTTTGAATACCTGTCATCAACCTCCCATTCTTTTCTAGCTCTTGATAACATGATTGCTCCAATGTTTTAGCCGATAGCAATTTACCTGGTGTACATTGAGAGATCATATTAGATAAATAGAGAGTATTGTTAATTAATTCAACCAAATTACTTTTGGATAATTTGCATCTAGAAACTGCTCTCTCTGCCTTCATCAATTGGGACTGCCATTCTAAGAATAGGATTTCTTTATGTGATTCTAGGATTTTAGGCAAATTTGTTGCCTGTCCCTCACTATTTTCCTGCCAAGTAAGAAAATCTATTAAGGCCTCATCGGTCTACTCTAAGTCCTATCTAGAATCGACTGATTTATCGATTATTGATGCTGTTATGTCACAAATGGGTTCAACTTGAGCAATTTTATGACACAATAGTCTTATTTGTGTTACCAGTGCCTTATTAATTTGTAGCACTTTTGTCCTGAAATCGGCAGGTTGCAGAAGACTCTTTAACTTCTCTATTTGAAGTGATAATTGAGCAATTTGCTCATCTTTTGTCTTTACCATTAGTTCATTCATCGTCTTCAATTTTTCCAATGCTTCCGATAATTATTTCTGCCTTTGAATCGCGCTTCAATCTACCCTATGTTTCTCTTCAAGTAGCTACTTGTTCAGTTGATTATTTAACTGCTGCTGAGTTGACAATTGTTGTTATAATTGTTTAGCTTTCTGTTGTGCCTCCGATAGGTGTGTTTGTAACAAAATGATTGCCTGGTCTTTTTATTTTAGCAAATTACTCACTTCCAATGCCTTGTCCATGGTGGCTGCTGAATAGGCTCCGGCATACTGGGACAACATTGTTAGGTCATCAGAAGGATCGAACTCCTCTTTCCAAACTACGTTGGCTGTCTCTGTTTGTTCGGGGAACAGGGAAGGTTGATCAATCCTTCTCCTTTTCTGCTATCGCTTTACTACAACCCTATGTTTTGGGCTATAAAAGAGATCCAATGGAGGTATATCCTCCACTTGCAAAATAATTTGATCCAAAGGATCGTTCGGAATTATTTCTAAGTCTGTACTAGGGGGTAGGTCGTTGGTTCCTTCACTTGGAACCTTTTCTGACACTGTATCCTGTGTGTCTGTCACTTTGGATGTATCGACATCTTTTCAGCTTTCCAGATTGTTTATGATTGAGTCGAATTATTGCCATTCTTGGAGCAATTTCGGGTCAATCTGGGTATTGACATTCACATCCTTGCTGCTCTTATCCTGCTCCTTTTTCTGTTCCTCCTCATGTATTTTGTCTTGCTCTTTTCTTCACGCTTCCTCCTGTTCTTTCCTCTGTGCTTCCTCCTGCTCTTTCCTCTGGACTTCTTCAAAAATTTCTGATGTAGCAGGAGGTTCGTCGGTAAGTGGTTGTTCAGGCTCACTTGATTGTGTCATCAGGGCAGTAACCAGTAAATCTAGAGGCAGAGTTTCCAACCTCTGCTCTCTGAGTTTGTTGAATTCCACTAACCTGTCATTGTGATATCTCATTTTTGCTAGTGTTTGAACCTGAAATAATGACTCCACCAAAGAAAATAGGTCATCAAACTCATCTTCTTTATGTTCAAACTTAGTGAGTTTTTCCTGATCCAGTACATTATAGACGATTTTCCTTGGATCGAATCGTCTACTAGGAAGAGTGGCGAGATTCACTATATTTATCTTTTCTACTTCTTTCTTTGCATTCTTATAGTCATGCAGAGTGTAAAAAACACACCTTAGAGGAAAAGGAGGCCAAACTTGCTTCTTTGAATTCCTCAGAGTCTTGGTCGCTCCTGCGGACGTAAGCTGATATGCTATCTCTCTAGCCAATAGTTTGTCGGGTATGTACAAGAGGAGAACATGAGGCCTGGCATGGCTGCCGAAAACTCTTATATATGTAAATTTATCCTCTCTGAACTAGTTTCCTACAGCAGTTAAGTCAATCTCTGCTTGTGAGGAAATCTTAGGAGCAGGCTTGTCAAAAATTGCATAGTAAATGGGCATCATAAATCCATTGCAAACTTGATACAGGTGGTCTTTATAATGGGCTTTCCACAACTTCTGGTGATAGATATGAATCGGCATGGGGTCTTGTGGAGTCCATCTCCACCCTAGCACAGGAAATTTGGAGTTAAAACGAAGAGTATCTAAGATGTAGGTACTATAATAAAATGGAGGAATAGACCTACCGGTAATGTGAGTTTTATTTCTGAACTCAAGTTTAGCAGTTGCTAATTTATCAGATAGTATATTCCCCCAATCCATTATTTCGCTATTGACCGTTGCTTCCATTAAAGGAACCATATCTATTGACAATTTTGAGGAATTATGGAACCCCCAAATTCTACACATCATTGCCCCAGCGTAACAATAAGGAGAACACAATGAATCGACAAAGTACTTACCCAAGGACTCATGCTTGTGTCTTGCAGTGTTATGTCTCCATTCCTGTATAGGTGCTGATTCAGTTTCATTTTCATCTTTGAACTTCTCCAGAAATGCTTTGTTATACTTCTTCTGTGGCTTCGGCAAATGGTACATTTTTCTCAAATCATTGGGTTGAAATGAACTGAAGACTCTCCTGTCGACTGTGCAAAATGTTTTGTTTGTAACTAGGATTTCCTCAACTGCCCACCTTACTACATCTATGTATGGAAGAATTTTCTCTCGAGCCGCTATCCGGTGTAAGTAAGAATTGGCTAAATCCTTTAAGGTAGCCTCAGACTTTCAGTTCGAACCTGCTGTAGCTTGTACTGATACTGCTTCAGGCTCTTCGGCTTCAACTAGATTATAGATGCTCTGCCAACTAGTATTGCCGAGACTAAGACATGTAGTGTCTAAGATCAACCCTTTTTTACTTGGTCGTAAATCGGCGGTAGATTGTCCTGTTACTACGGAAGCCAAAGTTGTTCCAAATTTTTTAGATTTCTTCCCCATTTGGCCTAAATTTGCTGCTTCGGAGGAGCTCTGCGTAGGAGATAAAATGAACGTAATGCAGAGAATAGGTGGTGCAAAACAAGTATGAAAGAGTTATATCAATCAATGAATAATGAAGGATTAAAATAATATTGTCGCGGATACAATCTCTGAAGATATTTTGGCATAACTGCTCCATTAATTGGCCATTTAAACCTGTCAATCATTTAAATGCTCATCATATCGTTTATTAGCCAAATAATTCATTTAGGCGTGGCTTTGATTTTTTGGCGATTGATCACAAGTGAATCACTATCGGGAATAGAAAGGATTTTAATAATAATTTAACATAATATACCCAAGCCTTTACAATCCTGTTTGAAATTCGTACTTAGCTTTATCACAATCGGAGATTGGAGGAATGCTTGAGTATTTACATTTGTGTCATTGCGAAATCCTCGATCGCCGATAGCGATAAAGCTAATTCGAATCAGGAGTTTTTAGAAGGGAGCCTTTTGTTGCATGTATGTTATATTCCCCGATCGCCGATAGCGATATCACATCGGAGCATAGAGAGAGGGCCTTTTGTTACAATCTCTTACGTTTCCCAATATCCGATAGTTATTCACTTGTTGCATCAGGGCAAACCAATGGGTCTTTTTGTTATGCATCCTTTGTTATTGCGATATGCGATCTTGCGATTGCTTTATCACAATAATAAAGAATTATTCATTTATTTTTATAAGACCGATTTATGTTCACTCAAAAGGTTTATAATATATTATTTCTTTTCGAACCTTTTGAGGAATGATAAGTTGATACCAATTTTATTCATAAATCTAAAAGGTACCTATTTCATATTATAGTTTGAAAGTAAAATTTTATGAAATGGGGGGGTTGTTGTACAGCACAACAATTGGCGATTCACTGGGAGAAACAATTATCTCTGAGAAATGTTGAAATACTTAGACTTTCTTTATATAAAAATCTTATCAAAGAGGAAAATTCTAATATAACTAGGTATACATACATTATGAATCTAATTCTAATTCTTTCTCTTGTTAAGATTAAATACATTCTAAGTTTTAAATTGGCCTCTATTGGTTGATAATGATAAAACAAAGAACCTTTCCAACTTAGCCTTTTTAATGACTCCTTTGTCATAGGTAGAGCCTCTGCTGCCAGCAAACGTTCATAATTTCGACAGGGACCTTTTAACCATTTGATTGTCCATTATCCCATCCATTTTAGAGTATGATTAAAAGAATGAATCCAAAAATATGCTTTCATATTTTGTATTTCCTTTTTTTTTTCTATTATTTTGTAAGATAAAAAGCCATTGTCCTGGTTTGGTGGCCAGCTGTTTGACAATGCCATTCAATGGTTGTAATCTAACCGAACAAGCTGGCTCGTGATGAGACCCCTTGTCTTATGATCACAAGCCATTACCCTGTTTTGGTATGCAGTGTTGGTAATGTCGGTTAAACTATTTCCTAATGATCATGGTAAGCAGGCTTGTAATAAGACCCCTTATCTTTTATATCAAATATTTTTAGAATTACACTCTAAGTAATCATAAACTTTGATGAATGGGATGGACAATTTTCTCCTTAAGAGAGTATCGATGACAGGGTAAGAGTTGAAGATGATAAGATTGAATTAATTTTTGTTTTGATATTGATAACCTTTTTGTGGCCATTTTGAAAACATTAAAATGATTTACAGTACTTCTAAATCTTGAGAAGATTTCACAAAAATGAAATGGGATTTCAGAATGTGAATATACCTAATTTCCTAGAAATTGTCCTTTTGTTTAAGGTTTCTACTTTAAAAGTAAATGTAAAAAATACTTATTTTGAGCAACTTTTTCAGTATAGCAGAGGCCAATGCGAGATATCTTAGAACTTTATTTCCTAATAATCCTAAAAACTACAAATTCTACTGAAATTTGAATATTTACAAAAGGAGAAGGGGTTACCTCCTCGATTGAAGAATTTCTTTAAGATGAGGCCATTAACAAGAAGAGAATCCCTCTTTCTTGATAGATCTTGTAATATGAACATAGAATGACCTATATTCTCGTTGATCTGAAATGGTCCAAGCCACATTTTTTGGAACTTAGTGTGCTTTCCTTTATCCTCATGGGCTTTGTCCCATTTTAGAACTAGATCACCAACTTGTAATTGTTTTGAACTGGATGAAGTTGAATCAAAAGATGACCTGATAATTTGTTGATGTTTTGCATGAGTAATTTTGGCCTTTTCTCTTTCTTCTTCTAATTTTAAGATTTGATCATGTCTAAGTTGAATAGAAGAAGGGGGGCTTTCTTCAATAAACTGAGCTAGGGTTAGAGAAGGAAGCAATAGATTGGTTGGTAGAACTACTTCTTTCCCATATACAAGATTGAATGGAGAAGTACCTATGGAAGCCTTTTGCGTTATTCTATCAGCCCATAGGGCAAATATCAAAGATTTATGCCAGTTTTTATGTTTTTGTTGAATAGTTAGCTTAATAGTTTTGACTAGATGTTTATTGGTAGATTCTGCTAAACCATTACCCTGAGGATAGTAATTTACAGAATATTTTAATTTAAATCCTCTTTTAATGGCGAACTCAAACATAGAATTTCCAGAGAAATAAGATGCATTATCGAAAACAAGAGCATTTGGGACACCAAACTTGGTAATGATGAATTGATCTATAAACTCTATAATTACTTCAGAGTTTGTTGTCTTTAAAGGAATTGCTTCAACCCACTTAGTAAAGTAATCAGTAGCAGTAAGGATATACTTTTGTTGTTTGGAGGACTGTGGAGTTATTTCCCCAATGATATCTAATCCCCATTTCTCGAAAGGTTGATCAACGTTGACTGGTTGCAAAGGGAAAGTTGGTTTTCTTTGTCTTCCGCTGGAGATTTGACAACTTCGGTATTTCCTTACATATTCGTGAGTATTTCTGAATAGGGTGGGCCAATAATATCTAGCATGAATGATTTTGTGGGTTGTTGTATCAGCTCCAAAATGTCCTCCTACTGGTCTGTCATGTATATCCTGCAAAACCTTTTGCGCTTCAGGTTTTTCTAGGCATCTTAATAAAATTGAATCATAATTTTACCTAAAAAGTACATCATCAATGATTATGAAGTTTTTTGCTTTTAATCTAATGGCACGTTTGTTTTTATAAGAAACATTAGGAGGTACATATGCACTTTTTAAATAGAAGATGAAGTCTACATATTGTGATTCAGGATTAGTGATACTTATTTGATTGATTTCTTCAGTATATTCTATATCACCTGATTCTTGAATGTTGTATGCTCCTGCTAATAACCTGCAAAAACCTTGGCCCCTAACAATCTTTGCTGGCTTGATTTCCAAGTCATATTCTTGTAGTGCTGTAACCCAATTTGCCCTTTTTTCTCCTAATTCCCTTTGGATTAGTAATTGCCTAACTGCTGAGAAAGGAACTATAACTTTTGTATGGGCTTTTAAAAGGAAGGGTCTGTAATGTTTGATAACTTTGTACACAACAAAGGCTTGTTTTTCAACTTCTGAATAATTTCGTTTAGCACCTTGAAGATTTGAACTATAAAATGAAATTGGTTCTTCCAAGTTGTGATCATTAATTTGAGTGAGTACTGCTACATAAGATGAAGTGGACGCGATAGTATATAGTATGAAATGATTAGAAAAATTAGGAATGTTTAAAGCAGGGGCATTGATTATTGATTGTTTGATAGAGTCAAATGCTTCCTTTTCTAGAGATCCCCATCTAAAGACCAAATTTTTCTTAATCATGGTTTGCAATGGTAAAATAATTTGGGAAAAATCGGGAACAAATCTCTTAACAAAGTTAATTTCACCAAAAAATGACTGCATGGATTTTTTGTTATGAGGGAATGTAATTTCAGAAATCTCTTTAATTATATCCGGATCAATATAAATACCATCTTTGGAAACAATGAAGTCCAAGAGCATTCCTTGTTTAAGAGCAAAGAAGGATTTTTTGGGATTGAGTGAAATACCATACCTTCTGCAGTGTTCAAAGATTTGATTTAAATCATGTAAATGATTGGATCTCTTCTTGGATAATACAGTAATATCATCTAAATAGACAAATATTGTTTTATTGATCAATCCTTTGAATGCTATATCCATTGCTCTTTGGAATGTAGCTCCTGCGTTAATAAGTCCAAAAGGCATTTTCTAGTAAGCATAAGTTCCCCATTTTGTTCTGAACGTAGTCTTGAGTCTGTCATCAAAATGGACCAAAATTTGGTGATATCCTAAAAAACCATCTGAAAAGGACATTAACTCAGAACCATCTACTGGATGGAGTATTTGCTCCATGGTAGGTAATGGGAAATTATCTTTTTGCCTTGCTTTATTCAAATTTCTGAAATCTATGCAAATCCTGATGTCACCATTTTTCTTTCTAACAGGCACCATATTGGAAACCCAGTTTGAGTGCCGGACAGGAAAAATAATCTTAGATTTCAAGAGTTTATTGAGTTCTAATTTTATTTGACTCTCTAAGTTAGGATGAATTTTCCTCAACTTTTGTTGGACTGCTTTTTGTTTAGAAAGCATTGGAATGGTATGCTGAATGATTGATGTATCATATGTTTTTAAATCATCATATTTCCAAGCAAAGACATGTTTATTTTTTCTTAATAATCTAATGAATGATGTTCTTTCTTCCACAGAAAGTCCTAATCCCAAATTGATGTTTTGAGGATTTTGCTCAGTACCAAGGTTTATCAACTCAAATCTTAAAGTGGAGCTTTGGAGCTTTGAATTGGTTACATGTTTAAACATGTCTTTAATATCATAGAGATCTTCAAGTTTAACCACTGGTTTTGGTATTGAGTTTTCTTCCTACTTTTCCTTCATTTGAAGGTCATGATCACATTCATCAATGATTTGATCATCGTAGGACTTGTTGAAGTCAAAAAATTTAAGATTTCTTCATCGTGATTAAACACTCGCCAATTGGTGATATTGTTAGGAATTGATGGTCTAAAAATTAACTCTACTAAAAATCTATCTGGGCTATAATCTTCGGAAGGTAGGAGTTTAGAAGCAACATTGGCTAGCAAGTTAGCTGCTGCATTCTGGGATCTAGGGATAGGAGAAATATTGAATGCTAAAAACTGAGATATAAGTTCTTGGACCAAAGACTGATAGTGCTTAAGGTGACTAGAAAGACAATGAATTGTATTTCTAACTTGTTTTATGACAATCTCTGAATCACCAAACACTTTCAAATATTGAACTTTAAGACCAATAGCTTTATATAGTCCTTGAACTAAGGCCTCATACTTAGCTATATTATTTGTGCATTTGAATTCCAACCTACAAGACAACATAGTTTTTTCTCCCTCAGGGCTAACTAAAATACACCCTGCTCCTGATCCTTCACTGGATTTATATCCGTCAAAGTATAGTGACCAAAATAAAGAGTTATCAACAATTTTATTTATAGTGTTCTGAGCAATATTAACACATCTTGATCTATCGATTTGTGAAAAAATTTCGATTTGGGATGTGAAATTATTTATTGAGAAAGGAGATGGTTGGGCAGTATAATTGACAAAGAATGATTCATAAGAGTAATTTCCCAAAATATTATTATTAAATGCTATTGGTTGATTTTCCTATTCAAATTCAATGATTGTATGGGTCATATGTTTCTCTCGATTGATTTTAATTTGATTTGGCTTTCCCTTGTAGGGTAGCCACATATGGGACCAATCGGTAGAAATATAACCATGGAGTTTCTCAGACCAATCCCTACTCAAGATTAAACCATAAAACTTAGGTATATCAAAAATTAGGATATCAATTCTCTGAACTACTCGTGGATCAGCTGATAACCTGATAGTTACAGAGTTGATTTGTCCTAAAACCTGGACCTTGGTTCTATCCAACTGCACAATGTGAATTGCAGACTTTTGCGGTTCAATGTTCAGTTTGGAAAGAGGACGCCCCTAAGTCAATCAAAAAATTGTGTAGATTTCGATTATAGATATCATAGGTTAAGAGGAAAGGGGGAGTATAGGAATTTGATCTGTCTCCAATTAAAATCGTATCAGTAGTTTCAATCCTACTAGAAGGTGGTTGACCTGAATCATTTGCAGCTTTAGCACTAGGAAGAGCTGAAGAAGGCACTGCATTTAGTTCCTTAAGAAGAAATTTTTGCTGATGTTTTAGTTTGCTAAGTTCAAACATGGCGATGTTTGCCTTTTTCTTCTTCATATCATCAACAATATTGTAATCCATTGAATCCGATACTACCAACATCTCTTAAAAACTAGAATTGCATCAACATATGAAAAGGAAGAGAATTTTTTTCATTTCAAAAGGATTGATAGATAAGTGCTTGTGAGGAAATTAGGAATTGGAATGCATTTTTCATTAGTTTAATTTTTTTCAAAAATTGAAGTAGTGAAAGATCATTTCATTTTTAGTTGATTGATTGTTTGCATTTGATTGAGTAGTTTCTACCCTCACTAGTGTAGGCATTTCATTGAATTGAAAGAGTCTTGTCCCATTTAGTTGTGTTTTAGGTTTTTCGAGTAGCATCGCTAAGAACTAAAAAATTAAGATTAACTCAAGATCAACTCTAAAATGAATTCAATTAACCTAAAGTGCATTTGAAATTAATGATCACATCTAGAAGGTCTAGACTAGAGACATGTTTTGGCATATATAAACCTAGCAGTTTTCGTTAACTTCGACATTAGCTAATGCTAGCACTGATTTTTCTTTCCTGTATTGTCGCGTATATAATGGTATACCCCACTAGGATGCAATCCTTTTATCATTAGGAAGTTGAGTCAGCAACCTTGTGAATGTGATACACCGAACATAACATTCGGGGAAATTTCTTGCTCATACTTCTTGGTTTGCCAGGAGGTATTCTGCAATTCACACTTGCCTGGTAATCCTGTTTAACTAGATCATCCAAAGTAGTCATTTGATCTTTTTGACTCATTAAACTTAAAAGATCATTTGAGTGCTTGTCCTTTCAAGCTCATTTCCAATCGAAAGTGATAGAGTCATCTTTATTTCTTTCTCGACTCTTAAAAAAATTAAAGAACATTAGTCATATATGCGTCTTAAATAATTGATTGCCCATGATCCAAAACACCCTGTTAAATTTTTGACTAAATCGTGAGTTCCCTTGAAAAGATATTTTAAAGCCTTGAAGTTATTTGTTCTGTCGACTAAGACAAGGTCATCGTGGTTGAACCATTTGGTTCACCCATTTCCTCTTCCTCTCCTTCGTCTGAAAGATTGTCCAAGGAACTGCTTCCTGAGCTATCAAAGCCATTTGAGGACCAAAATGTTGAACTCACGATTATTTTGAGTGTTCAACCATTATCATCTCATCCTTTGGCTACTTTCGATTCAAGGTCATTTGCTGATCTTGACCTGGAATCTCTAGATAATCCTGTTAAAACTCCAGAGAACTCGCCGACCACTAATGGTCAGCTTGGACTAGTTATCTATCCTCTGAACTGTCTGTTTGAAACTTTTGAGATATCACCACAGCACCCTTACAGTTCGTATGATCAACCGGGTGTTCCTCTCGAACTATCCCCTAGTACGCATTCGATTGTTCGTCGTCGTTTGTTTCCAGACATGGAACCTGAAGCCAATTCTCAAGTCACCTCTCCCGATGAGTCCGAAATCTTAACTCACACATTGTTGAGGGGGAAGAATTGCAGTTTCATTTCCCTCCCGAGGGTTTCCCTTATTCAGAAGGTATTCCCACTAGCTTGCCACCTGGCTATGTGTCTTTGGGGCTCTTAGTTTCAGGCACACCTAGTGCCTCATCACTCTACCACAATTTTGTTTGGGCATCAAGTGTCAGGCCTACATCAGGTTCGTTCATCACAAACACGACTTCCCAACCAATTATTACTTAGTTTTGGTGAAACCCACCATCCTAAACACTCTTGTATCTTTGATCCCAGTTACGCGTCAAAATCAACCGATGGTTTCAAAGATTGTCCCTACTAGTTCTTCTGTCCCATTAGACAATGGCCAGATTATGCCACTGCTTAGGGGGAAGAACTTGAATGTCTTTATGGTGTCAGGTTCCACTAATGTGAGTGGCTAACCAGATCACACGCTTGGTATAAACCAAATCTCTTATGGTATTGTTTAAAACCTCGTTGACCCTATTAGATCAAGCAATGTCCAGTACGAATAGGTCCTGTATCCTGGTGGTCCATTTGGATCAAGCAATGTTCAATCAATAGCCCTATGGGGCTTAGGTCCAATACCAAAATCCTTACGTTCCATATAGTTCTCAAGGATTGATTAATCAACCTTACACCCTCCAACCTGGGTAGTACACCTAGCCTGGCTACCGCCAAATTCAGTTTAGTAATTTCCCGGGCACTATTCAAGTACCCTTGCAATAACAAGGACAACTTTTGCAACAACTAGGGTAGCCTTTGTTACCACAAGGGAAACCTTTGTCGCAGGAAGGGCTTTCTGCACAACAACAAGGGTAGATTATCCCGCAGCAAGGTCACTTGCAACAACCGCAAGGTTAGTCCCTTCAAGAGTTGTAATAGGCCGTGCAATAGTAGATGCAATATGCTCTGCATACCTCTCAACCCATACCCTCGCAGGGCCAACCTCTACAAACCTAGGGGCAAATTTTTCAACCACAAGGCTAGAAAAACCAACCTAGGCAGTAATAACCATTATACACCTTGTAAACCTATCAACAAGGGAAACCCTTGTAGGGACAAGTTGAAGGTCAAGTCCTGCTGCAGCAGGTGTAGAATCCTCTAGTCCAGGGCCAACAGGTTCATAATCCTGTCAGCCAAGGGCACTAGGTACAGAATCCTTACATCTAAGGGCAACAAGCACATCAACCTTATGCCCAAGGACTGTAGGTCCAAAACACTCTTATTCAGGGAAAATAGGCCCAACAACCCTATGTTCGAAGACAATAAGTCCCATACCCATATGTCTAAGGTCAACAGGCTCAGTAGCCCTTTAACCCATACGTTACCTATTAGCAACCTATGTATTGACAATTTCAAGGTATTCAAGGTTCGAATCCTCCATTTGGTCAAGGTAATTTGCAATGGAGGCAGCCTCAGATGCCATATGGCCAAAATCCCCCACTATGGAGTCAAAATCCCTACCAGTAGGGATGGGATCGTCTTATGGGCCTGCCTATCGACCTTCCATGCCTTTTATCACTCAATTACCTTTATTGGCTACACTTGAGTTTTCAGATGTATCATGTCTTATGAGTGATGTGATTATTCATTCACCATACTAGCCTCTGGTGCCATCCAAGGTACCAAGTGATTACCCAAAATTCGATGGAAAAGATAAAGAATATCCTTAGACCCATGTGATGACATATCATCTCTGGTGCTTGTCAAACTCATATGTGGACAATTCCATTCGTCTTAATCTTTTCCAACAAACCCTCATGGGTGTCGCAGCAAAATGGTACATCGAGCTACCTCGAACTACTTTTCATGACTTTAATTCATTAGCCATGGCCTTTCTCATGCATTTTCAACTGCTGATTTGTTATGAAACATGCACCTATATGCTCACATCACTTAAGCAAGACACTGCGATGCACATCTCTAATCATATCCACGAATGGAGACGTAGACGTCGACTGATCAAGTTCGAGATAGATGATCAGTTTCTCATCGAATGGTTTACTAAATCATTCGTCTCCCCAATTGCTCGTGATATAGCCATGGGTGGATGCATCATTGAAGAGCAAGCCATCGTTCGTGCCCAGTACTTGGACCTGGTTTATTCTCAGTTTATCACCTTATACAAATTATTACCCAATGCGCCGTGACCATCATTTGATCCTACAACATCGAAGTCACCTGATGTTCCTCCCGTTGATGGAGTTATTGGTTTAGTATCCTAGCCCCTACCAAAACTTCTTCCAAACAGAAGTTCGTCTTGAATACTGTTCCCAACAATTCATCTCAAAACCCTCTAGGCCCTGGTAAAACCTCAAAGGTCCATGCTATCTAGTCTACCGTAGTGGACAAATCCTCAAAAGGAAAAGAGAAAGGCAAAGGCAAAGGAAAAGCTAAAGCCGATGCCCATAAACAGGGTCCTCCTAAATCATCTGCTCGCGAGTCCTCGCAATAGAAACCTAAGTATCCTTGCCTCATTTGCGAGGAGGATCACTATACTAAATATTGTCCACGATGATCTGAAGTTAGTCGTTTGCTCGAGGGGACCCCTACTATCCTCAAAGAGCCTTTTCAATCTCAACAAACTTAGATGGTAGACTAACCCTCATCTGCTTCCTCTCGATCTCAAGCGTTCATGATGAGCACAGCCATTAATGTGGCTACCCGATTAAAGGATTATCAAACTCTAGCTCCCGCAGTAGGGAAAGAAAAAAAACTCCACCTTCTTCTTCTACCTCAAGTTTTGGCCCTCTGTAAATCAAGCATCCTAACCCTGATTCCGCTACATGACCACCCTCTCGAGGTGTGCTACGAAAATCCTCACATGATCCCAACACCTGAGCCACTCAGCATTACAATATTATTGAAGATTTGGCTCAGGCGCTGTCAACTATGTCAGCTCTCTAGGTACTTCAAAGCTGCCCATCGCAACATAAATCTTTGTTGCCAGCTATCGGGGGCATTGATCCCACTGATTCTAATTTGGTATGTTTCGATTTAGAGAACCATGTTATAAGACTCCTTCATTAGATTGCATTTCTTATCAGGTAATCATTAATGAAAAAACCATCCACCACACTGTCATCGATGAAGGTGTTTCTACCTGCATTATGTCAATTATGTACTGGAAGGCTGTTGGTTCCCCTGCACTGAACCAGTCCCTGAACACATTGGAAGCCTTTGATGGGCACAATTTGTGACCCTTCAGTGTCTTACCCAACCTTTCCATCACCTTAGAAGGCATGATAGTGCAATTCGAAGTATAGATTGTTGACACCAATCTCAATTATAATCTTCTACTCGGCCAAAGTTGGACTCATGCCATCCATGCCATGGCCTCCTCTTTGTTTTGTTTGATCCATTTTCCCCATCAAGGGAGGATTGTCACCATTGATCATCTGTATTTCTTCACCTCATCCTCATCTGATGGCAACATTCCATATGTCTGGCATTCTGGTGCTCCCTTTGAGAGTGTGGGGGCAGATCTCTTCAAAGATTTTACCTTAATGGGGATTTTTCCAATCCTGCCTCCTCATGTTGCCTCCATCAAGATGATCTTGGTCAAATCTGATCCCTGGGTCATACCCACGCCAAATGGTTGATGCTTGGGGCGACGTCATGCCACTTAGTCCTGCCAAAGTCAATTACATGGAAATTATTTTGGCTACAAAATATGCATCCTTTGATTCTCATATCTCGAAGACCTCTCTTGATATGTATTCTCAATCACCCTAGCTTGGCACTTTTGAGTCATCTAATCCCTTAGTTGAGACCTTCCTCACCGATGAAGGTATCATGGAAATCATGTATCTTGAGTAATTGCCATGGATTGATACCCATCATTGCTCCTCGTTCCTACCTCACCCGGCAGACATGTCTACTTCTTTCAAAGAGTCCTCTTCTCCATTTCCACCATCGACTGTTACTCATGAAGTATGTTCGGTAGGAAATTTGGGTAATAATACCCAAATGATGATGATTGACATTTCTATCAAACCCAGTGTCATTGAACATGTTCATATCGAGATATCTTGTTCTACAAATGAGATCAAGACATATACTCATATTTCTCAGGAATTATGTGATGTGTTTGTGTGGTCTTACGAAGAAATGCCTGGCATTGATCCTAGCATTGTGGTGCATGAAATACCAATGTATCTGAATGCAAAACCCGTTCACCAACGACTTCGTCCGGTGCACCCTAGGAAGGCCGCTGCTATTAAGGGTGAAGTCGAAAAGCTTCTCAAACCTGGGTTCATTTATCCCATTCCCCTTAGAGATTGGGTGTCCAATATCATCTCGGTGAATAAAAACAAGGCACAATCTGCGTCTGCATGGATTTTTGAGATCTTAATCGTGCCTATCCAAAAGACAACTATCGTACTCCCTTCATTGATCAAATCATTGATTTATGTGCTGAGAGCAAGATATTTTCCTTTATGGATGGTTTTTTGATTACAACCAGATCAATATCACATCGGTCGACTAAGAGAGCACAACCTTTATCTACCCATGGGGTATGTTTGCATATAATAAGCTCCCTTTCGGCCTCAAAAATGCTGGAGCCACATTTCAATAGGTAATTTCCTATGTGTTTCATGATATTTGCAACATTGTCCAACCTTTCTTGGATGACCTTCTTGCCCATTCTCGTAAGCGGTGAGATCACCCAAACCACCTTCGGTAGATTTTTCTACGATGCAGACACTATAACATCTAGTTAAATCCACACAAATGTGTTTTCTGCGTGGAATCCAAATGACTCCTTGGCTTCATTGTTTCTAAGGATGAGATTCACCTAGATCCGCTAAAAGTCAAGGCCATTGTAAACTTACCCCATCCATCTTCACTACACCAACTCTGGAGCCTCCAGTGAAAGGCCAATTTTCTTTGTCATTTTATACCCAACTATGCTGGGATAGCTACAGGATTTACTCAGTTTCTCAAACAAGGAACACCCTTTGCATGGGACGAGATAGCCTAAAATTATTTTAATGACCCTAAGGTTCTCCTCATAAATGCTCCTCTGTTACATCCCCTGGTCTATTATCGAAATTACTTCCTTTACCTAGTTGCAACCCCTAGCACCATAGCTATGGTGTTGGATCAAGGCGATGATGAAGGCCTTGAACACCTGATCTACTACCTGAGTCAAAATCTCCTCGACACTGAAACACATTATGCACACGTTGAAAAATTGGCTTTGGCCACCGTATAGGCTGTTGAACATTTTCGGCATGATATTCTCTTATAAACGACTATAGTGATTTCTAAATGCAACCCTATAACCTACATCCTGACTCGTCAGTTGCTGGGGGGAAGTATTCTAAATGGATTGTTATCCTACAAGAATTCGATTTGGTCTTCAATACGACCAAATCTAAGAAGTCACTTGCTTTCACTGAATTGATTTGTTCCCTTCCCTCCAAAGCTCTTCCTGGTGCAGATGAACAACTCCCAGATGAGACCCTTTTCCTGATTAGCACCTTTGATCCATTGTACTGTGATATCATTGTCTATCCCCAAACCTCCGCGTTTCAGTCTACGTTGACCAATGATGATCATCGAAGGATTCAAAATCATTATCAACCCTACCACATTATTGGTGATACTTTATACCGTGTCGGTGTCAATTCTGATCTTTGATGATGCCTCATGATTGAGGAAGCTGAAAGAGATCTCAATGATTTCTACTCCAGGGCATGTGGTGGTCATATGTCTCATTATGCTACAGCTCAGAAAATCCTTCACACTTGTTATTTCTTGCCATCCATCTTCAAAGACTACATTCTTGTAGTCTGCAAGTGTCATGAATGCCAAATCTACCAATGCAAGATGTGCGCTCCGCCTGCTCACCTACACCCCTTCATTACCATTGGCACCTTTTCCAAATGGGGCATTGATTATATGACATGTAACCCTTGTTTGGCGGAGGGGCATGGCTACATTGTCATTGCTGTAAATTAATTCACCAAATGGACCAAAGCGATGCCTACATATTTTATAGATGGTAAGACGACAACTCAATTCCTTTTTAACCATGTTATTTCCAGGTTCAACGTACCCCAAGCCATTGTCACAAATCATGGCTCCCATTTCAGATATTACATGATGGAAGAACTAGCATCTGCATTGGGGTTGTGCCATAAAGGCTCGACCCCATATTACCCTCAGGCCAATGGCCAAGTTGAAACCGTGAACAAATTTTTGGTCACCATGCTTCAATGTACTATTGGGATGCATAAGTCAAATTGGCATCTCACGTTTTTTTAGCTCTGTGGGCCTACCAATTTTCAACTCAAGATGCCAATGGTTTCAAATCATTCTATCTAGTCTATGGTCTAGAAGTAACATTACCAATCGAATTTGAGATTCCTTCACTTAAGTTAGTTGTTGAACTCCTCCCTGAAACATCACCTCAAGGGGTTAGTTGTCTCCCCTTGCACTTTCTCTGAGGGTGATTTGGTCTTGTTATATGACAAAGCTAATGATAAGCTGGGGGTAGGCAAGTTCGAACCTATGTGGCATGAGCCCTATATTGTAAAACGTGTTTTGCAGAAAGGATCCTATGAACTTATTGACTATGAAGGAGATACTCTCAATAAGCCCCACAATGGGCTTTACCTCAAAAAATACTATGCTTAGGTCATCTTGCATGGTTAATTATGTACATTAGTGCGTGATTAATTTCTATACAGTGTGGTTTTGTGTGAAAGTTTTCAAACAACCCTCCTGTTTACTATGCTTTTCTTGCTTTGTAGATGTCTACAACTCCTCACATTGGTTTCTCTAATGGTGCTTGCCAAAGTACCTGAAACCTATCATCCACGACATGGGCTATATACAACCCTAACGGTGAGTTGATTGATCTTCAAGGTATCTTCCTAGGTCGTACAACTAACAACATTGGTGAATACAGTGCAGTCATCAAATTGTTATGAGAAGCCACCACTCTGGGCATTAGAGAATTGGTTGTCAACCTAGATTCATAGCTTCTCATCCTTCAGCTCAACAGGCAATATTCTATCCGGAAGCCTCAAATATTACAAATGTATCTCTGTATCCATCTATTGGAAAGACATTTTGATTATTTTACATATCATCATATTCCTAGAAGCATGAATAAATTGACAGATGCATTAGCTAATTACGTGTTGGATAGACATTTACGAAACATGTAAAAGATAAGACAAACCATTTGTATCATAATAGACAAGAAAATATAACATATATATATGTGTGTGTGTGTGTGTGTATGAGAGAGAGAATGTTTGCTACATCAACACCCCAAAAAATAATATGTATGTCCATAATAACATCGATGGCTCGCAGGCCTCGAACATGTGTGGCATGCAAGTCTCAAAAAATATGTAACCAGTGGACCTAGGAACTACTCAGCATGATGGCTATGATAGCACGAGATAGCTCATACGACATGAATCAATAATCGATGGATTCGATCTGAGACCCCCACTGTGTGCCTCTGGTACGATCAAGGCATCTCTCCTATTTGAGCATACTTCGAGATACCATGAGTCAACCCCTCGAGGTTCCTCGCAATCTCCTCCTCGTTATCGCTTCCTTCCTAATAAGGGGAGATAGAATCAATAAGATGGGGGTAGCACCTACCTATCGGGGACATCCCGGCTCGCCACTCTGGCCCAACATCTATATACACAAGAGAAATGTTATAAGCGTACATATACCAAAAAATAATTTAAAAACCATCAAAATTAAAAAAATTGATTTGGTTTTTACCTTCATCATCAAAGTCCTCCCCATCTAGCAAGGGCATATCTAGGTCTCCACAGAAATCAATGCCAATGTACGGCCAGTCCTCCACGATGATTTCATGTCATCATAGTCATGAAAAGATTGTTGGTTGGTAGGACACCTGTTGATTCGCAGTGATCCTGGGCATGAAATGAATCCAATTGGCCATCCGTGGATCACATGGCATGGGAGGATCAACCTCAGTCAACTGATACTGGAACAATGGCACTCGTTAGGAAAAAGGTCACAAGTATTGATTCAAAGAAAAATTTCTTTAGATTTCCTACCTTGGCCTTGGACAATTGGTGCTTGATGTTCATCTTCATGGCCTCTGCCCAATTGAAGATCGTAGGATTTGTGTAGTCAATAGCGTAAAGGAACTTCGACTTGTTAGTCTCATGTTCTGCTTGGGACCCTACCACTCTATTGATGGTCAATAGAGGCACCCTTAGTGTCAAATCCCAGACACTAGAAATCTTGATCTTCCCACTTTTGGATTTCAGGGCCTCAGGAAAATGCTTAGCAAGCAGGGAAGATATGCCTGCCCCAATCAGACATGACCCATACAAGTTCACTTGCTCACCTCTATGGGACAACCCAGTGATGAAGTAGATTTTTGAAGTTGTGAACTCCATCTCTTGGTCTCCAATGATAAAAATCTCATGATTGATGTCCCAAAGGCTTATCAAGTACCGAAGAAATTCAGGTTGGGCCCGCAGCCCTGGTGTAAGGAAAAATTTGAGGAGCCCGCAAGCCCTCAAATCCTCCAAGTAATTTGGATCATTCGTTGCCTGGGTGTCCACATATTCATGTTCTCTTTCCTTCCAATCCACCATTTTTGACAATTTATCTCCTGCAAAAGTCACTTACTTAAGTTAGTGATCGATTTTGGCACATAAAATCCAAATCTCAACATTCGATTCTTGAAGAAAATTAATTTTTCCCCTTTCATGGTGTCAACATGTATGCTTTAGAAATATTCACACCAGTCGGTGTGGCTAGGTGTGCAAATCACCCTTGGCTGATGTAGTCCTGTGCCCAGGAATTGCACCAGCCAAGGGCAAATTGTTTTCTCAAAAAACTAACTAAAAAATCTGAAAATTGGCTAAAAACGTAAATAAATGGCATGAAAATGGATCTCAGGGCTTCGGCTGTTACTTGGAACTAACGGCTCATCGATTGACCTCCCAGATCTCCTGTAATTTGCTCAAGCAAAACTAGGCCAAAAGTGGGTAAAAAGTCTTAACTGCAAAGGTAAAATGGTAAATGGTAAAAATATATTTACTTTTCCCCTTTTTATTCATTTTTTCATGAAAATATTAGGTTTTGTAAATATTTTTGACCTATTTTGCCTCAAGAACTTGATAATACACTTTTCCTTACTTGTGCAGGGATGGATGTTCGATGATGACGATGTGTCATATTTCAGCTCTTTTATCAACTCACTAAACTCATATGAAAATATTGCCAAGTAATTTCTCTCCATGTATCCCCTTTTCCATATTGCCAAGTATTTTTTCCCTTTTTGACTCGTTAAAGAGAATAAAAATGAGGGGTCCACTTTCAGCTCTTTCTTGACCCTTTAAAAATGAAAAGATGGTCGAGCCCTTGTCGTTTCAAACTCATTAACAGATGTGAAACGTCATGCGCCCAATATAAGTTTACCCCTTTTTCGGGCTAGGAGGCACTATTTACAAAAAAGGTACTCCTTGACTAAAATGGTCAAGCGGTTCCCTAAAGTATTGTTTTCTATCTTTTTGAGCTCAAGAGACACAAATGTACGTAAAGGGAACATGTGTTGTTTTCTTTTACGTGTCTTTTTCAAACTCTCTAAACATAAAAAAGATACCGAGTTATACCTTTGTCGGACTTGTTAATCTATTAAATGACATCAAATTCATCATCATGACGAACACGAGCTTCTCTTTCCTAGGGCTCATTAAACTTACTAGGTTGGATTCGTCCAAAGGATGAACTTATAGTAAAATCATATGCTATCCCCTTCAAGCTTGTGAGTACCAAATATGGTGGGGGAAATTTGGAAATCTATTGAGTCGTGTCAGCAGCTCACTCTTGAACATGACACTCTCTGCTTCATGTCCGGTTGGGATATCCTCATTTGTATCATTGACCCTCTTGGGTTTGGGCTATTCATTTTTCCCTTCCATTTGATCTCTGCCATGTCATCATGACCACCGATCCTATGGATCCAAAAGATGCCAGGCTTTGAGCGTGTGTCGCTGATAGGTTCAAGAGTTCCCCTTCTGTAGTTACATTTACCTTTATTTTTCTATATCATCCAAAATCATTTTGCATCCTCTCGTCTCGCGTCAATGATGTGGGATTAATTATGGCCCTCCTTCGACATGGTCACTTTCCATCGACTTCAACTCATGATTCGGGAAGTTGATCAAGAGACTCCCTTCCAATACCTTAGAGCTTGCATGACTCAATGGAAAGTTCTTTGCACTCGACAACATGTTCACATCATTGGCTTTCGATCGAGTGATTTCATGGGTGTTCGACTTTAGTTCCTGTATTTACATTCCATGAATTGTGCTGATAGTACCTTGAGGGCCATTATCATTATTGGTGGTTTCTCTCGATTGGTAGCAAAACGTTATTCCCAGGTGTCGGGAATTGATTTTGTTAACATTTTTTCTCCTGTTGCCAAGGTAACTTCTATTAGATTACTTTTATCTATTGCTGCTGCTTTTGATTTTGAGGTAGAACAAATGGACGTGAAGACATCATTTCTTCATGGGGATCTGAAAGAGGAGATTTACATGAAGCAACCTAAAGGCTTTGCGGTGAAGGGTAAGAAAGAACTGGTATGCAAGTTAAAGAAGTCTCTGAATGGGTTAAAACAATCACCAACGATGTGGTATCAGAAATATGTAGGTTTTAATGAATTCCTTATGGCTAAGCAATAGCATAATAAAAAACAAATATAAGAAATATAAGCATTATAACAATAATTCAACACTTTACCTATAATTGAATAAACCATTGTAATTTAAATTAGAATATAATTAAATGGCAATAAATTAACTTTATATCAAACAATATAGAGTGACTTTATTTCAAACACTTCACCCAATATTAAATTAACCATTAAATTTAATTGAACATATTTAATATTAATAAAGAATCTTTATAACTTAACCCCTTACATATAATTAAACAAATTAATAAAATTTAATTAGAATATAATCCTAATAAATCAAATTTACATTAACCACTTCAATAAATTGTCTTTATATATATGAATAGGAGGATTCATTTATTACCTTAGAAACTAACCGTTAAACATAAAAAATAAATCTTAAACCTATTCCCAAAATAAAATAATAATTTATGACCATAGTCAAAACAAACTAATAATTAATTAATTAAAATATAATTTCAAATAAATTAATTTTTATATAAAACACTTCTCATAAAAATAACAAAATTAAAGAAACCAATCTCACAAATAAAAAGGTATAAGGTAAATTATATTAATAACATAATTATTATAACCATAAAATATAATAATATGTCACCATATCATTATCAAAACATAATAAGTAATAGAGAAATTGGCAAAATAATATAGAAACAATAAATAATTAAAATAGAATTAACAAAATTGAACTAGTTGGCTTTCTTTACAATTCCTTGAAACATATTTATAACTAGGGCTTCACTTCCTTTTAAATCAGTCTTGAGGATGAGTCTTGTTCTAGAATTGAAACATAGACAACACAAAAATGAAAACTGTGGAATATCTGAATTTTGAAACTCAAAAACCACACCACAGAAATTTGCAAACCATCTTTTTTACCCTGTATGGAATGGAAACATGGAAAGAGGTCCATGATCTCGAAAATACAAGGGTTAAAATACAAAGAAAGGAATCCGATCTAGCCTTCCTTAATCAGTGCCGCGATTCCAACCTAACTCCATCTTTTGCCTGCATTAAACACAGATTAGATAATCAGCAAAACCATAAAGCATTTGAATGGCTCAACAAAATATTAATCTACCTGGAAATACGCAGGATCAGATTTTCTTTAGCCAAACTATCGACAATAGAATTCAGAACTCACTTAAAACTGGCAGCAATCATTCTCGTAGACCTATGGTCAGTCATCGATGCCATGGCAGCAGTCAAGGTTGGTAAGGAAGGACATTTGGCTCGCACAAGACACAACAAAAAACTAGAAAACCTGCAAGAAAAACGCAACAGTAAGTGTATTTTGGACGTAATGCATCACACACATAGGAATGTACACCGTATAGAGTTAGAGAGGAAATATGCATGCAGAATGGGAATGGTACTACGCAGCACACAACTTAACGCAGATTCCACCAGCCACAGAGGAGTAGATATGTTGTCCAACTCGGAGTATGGAGAAACTCTGAGCAAGCCGTGGTCAAACAATGCAGATACAACAAATAGCGCAGGGGACATGATTGCAACCCTTAATGATTTTAATCTGATACCCAAGAATAGAGGCATGTTGCTTAACGTAGATTCTACGCTATCCAACTCAGGTACAACATACAGTGCAAGTGATAGGATGTTGAAACCCATCAATGCAACCCTTAATGAGATTAATCTGATACCTGAGAATAGAGGCATGTTGCTTAACACACATCCTAGGCTTCCCAACTCGAAGTATGAAGGAATGCTTATACAACGCAGTGCTAGAAGCCAGAATAGCAGGCCGCTGTCAAGTAATATGGGTACAACAAACAATGAAAATCCTATGTCAATTCTTAGCCAGAATGCTGTGTCCAACACCATCCTAAACAAAAGTGATCCACGGTCAAACATAGAGTTGAAAGGCTCCAACAGGGATGTGATTCTTAATAGATTAATTAATAATAAAAACAATGAGAAGGTAATAGAAAATGAAATTCATAATATATTAAGTTCAAATAAGATTAACACAGATTCCAGAGTAGTTAGGAGCAACAACAAATTAGGCAAAAAACGATGAACTTAGATAATAATATAGATAATTATGTAAACACTAATGAAATAAATAAAATAGGATATAAAAAAATAAATAATGAAGTAGATAATAACATAATAAAATCAAATATTATGAAAAACAACCTAGAAGGAAATAGAGACAATAAAACAACTGAAACCCATTATTCTATTAACAATAAAAAGTCATAAATATTTCATCTTATGAATTTATAAATGAAGAAGCTGAGGCCCAAAAATATATTTTTCAGGGCACTGCCGCAGACCCCATATAGTGGGGTTACTTGCACCCCTCAAACGCCCGATGACTCCCCTCGCTATGCAATTGGCGCAATGAAGGGGGACCTCCACCCCCCTTTTAGCCCCCCAGTTAACTTCGTGCACTAGTCATGGAAAGAATATAACACGACCCAACATTCTCACACTTGTTGTTTTCTTTCCACAGGGGACCACAAGAGAGCTTAATCATTTATCCAGCCTTGTAACACCCATTGTTTGTCTACACCAAGAGAACTTCTTACAGCTCACAAAATTTGTCAATGCATCTGCAGTATTCTTCAAAGTGTCCACCTTTACCAGCAACACCCTTTTGTCTTCTATCATATCCCTCACGAAGTGATATTGAACATCAATGTGCTTTGTCTTTGAATGATATGCAAGGTTATTTGCCAAGAAAATTGCACTTTGGCTGTCATAGTCTATCCTTATAGCTCCCTGTACTGACTCGATATGTGAACACAATCTCTGCAACCAAATTGCTTCCTTGCTTGCATGAGTGGCTGCCATGTATTCCACCTCTATTGATAGTGCCACTACAAATTGTTTCTTACTCATCCAACTGACTACACCTCCAAATAGGTTAAACACATACTCACTTGTAGATATTCTCTGATCTAGATCTCCAGCCCAATCTGCATCAAGAAAGCCACGAATATCCAACACTCTGTCCAATCCGAGTCTTGCCTGGTAGCACAAACCATAATCACTAATGCCACACAAATACCTGGAAACCTGCTTCACTACTGTCCAGTGCTCCTTCCCTGGTTTTGACATAAACCTACTCAACACTCCCACTGCATGTGCAATGTCTAGTCTAGTATAGACCATCGCATACATCAAGCTACCGAATGCACTTGCATATGGAACATGGGACATGTCCTCTTCCTCTTCTTGTGTCTTGGGACACTGTTCAACAGTTAACTTTACACCTACATGAATAGGAACATTCACCTGTTTACTATCCTGCATATTAAACCTTTACAATATTGTATTGACATACTTCCTCTGGTTTAACTAGAGCTTCCTCTTTGTCCGATCTCTTTTAATTTCCATGCCCAAAATATAGTTTGCAACACCAAGATCTTTCATGTCAAATTTGGAGGACAAATGGGTCTTCAAATCCTGGATATTTTCTTTGTCATTTCTAGCCAGTGACATATCATCCACATAGAAGACCAGATAAATAACATGGTCACCAATTACTTTTAAATACACACAGTGATGTGCTTTGCTTCTGGTGAAGTGAAGTCCCCGTATAAATGTATCTAATTTCTAATACCACATCCTTGGTCACTGTTTAACCCATAGATAGATTTCTTTAACTTGCATACTAGTTCTTTCTTACCCTTCACCATAAAGCCTTTAGGATGCTTCATGTAGATCTACTCTTCCAGATCCCTGTGAAAGAATGTTGTCTTCACATGCATCTAGTATCAGAGTTGTTTTGGCTTCAAGGGGACACCTTTCTTGCTGAGGGGTTTCACTTGGGCCTGTGGTAGACCTTGTTTAGTGGGAGATCTGTGGGATTGATTCTAGTGGAGAGCTAGAATGGTGATGCCTTGTGTGTATGAGGATAGTCCCAGAATAGAAACAAAAATAAATCATTGAATGGGAGATCTAAATCTAGAGGTAGATCTAAATCTCTAGGAAAACCTCTAAAGGTGGTGTGCTGGAAATGTGGAAAGGAAGGGCACTACAAAAGGGACTGTAAATCTAAAGCTCCTAATAAAGGAAAGGGATTTGATGATGCTCCTTTTCCAGAGGCAGAAACCACCTCAAATGAAGGTGGGGATGTGTACTTGGCTTCTTCAAGTACACATGTAGATCATGAGGCATGGTTGATTGACTTAGGTGCATCCTTTCACTTCACTCCCCAAAGAGAGTGGCTCTGCGAGTATGAGAAATATGATGGTGGTGATTTCTGCTCGGGGGATGATAGGAAGGCTAGAATCATTGGTCGTGGAAAAGTAAAGTTGAAGTTACGAGGTTGAAGGGTTAAAACACTTATGGGTGTTCTACATATTCCTGCATTAGCTAGAAATTTGATTTCTGAAAGCAAGTTGGATGATGCCGGTGTAAAAACAACATTCGAGAAGGATACTTACAAGATGGTTTGGGAGGAATTGGTATTTATGCAAGGAGTTTGAATTGGAACTCTCTACAAGATTCAAGGTAGCACTTTTGTTGATGGGTGCAACAGTTCCATGGTTCCTGAAAGTGGAGCAAAAAATCTAATGGTCTCAAGGGAGAAGTCCATGTTGTGGCATCAAAGGCTTGGACATATTAGAGAGAAGGGTCTTCTAATACTTCATGGTAAAGGTATGAGTAATAGCTACCTGGATTTTGGTTTCTGTGAAAATTGTGTATATGGGAAGCAGAATCAGGTGAGTTTCCTCTCTGGTGGTAAGGGGGCGAAACATATATTAGAGCTTGTGCACAATGATGTGTTTGGACCTATGAAGGTTCCATCACGGGGTAAGTTTGTGTACTATGTATCATTTATATATGACTTATCAATGAATGCATGGATATATTTCCTTAAGAAGAAATCTGAAGTCTTTGACAGGTTTAAAGAATTTAAGGCTCTGGTGGAAAACCAGACAGAGAAGAAGATAAAGGTGTTGAGGACAGATAACGGTGGATATTTTTGTAGTAAGGAATTTGACAAATTCCGTAAGAAGTGTGGTATAGCACGGTATAATACTACTCCATATACACCTCAATAAAATTGAGTTGCATAAAAAATGAACATGACGTTGATGGAAAGGGAAGGAAGCA
The DNA here is from genome assembly GCA_000404065.3 of Pinus taeda. Lineage (NCBI taxonomy): Eukaryota > Viridiplantae > Streptophyta > Pinopsida > Pinales > Pinaceae > Pinus > Pinus taeda. Next base: position 101,698 of record APFE030231663.1, read on the forward strand.
TGCTCAATGGTGCCGGGTTAGGACAAGAATTCTGGGCAGAGGTAATGGAGACAACATGTTACTTGGTCAATAGATCACCTTCATCAACGTTCAATAATAAGACTCCACAAGAGGTATGGACTGGTAAGAACCCCTCTCTTTCACATCTTAGGGTATTTGGATGTGATGCATATGTAGATGTTCGAAAGGAGAAATGAACCAAGTTGGATAGTAAATCTGGAAAGTGCATCTTTATTGGCTATCAAGATGGTTTAAAGGGTTATAAGCTTTGAAACCCAGTAACAAGGAAGGTTGTGTACAACCAAGATGTGTTATTTAGAGAGGTGAAAGATATTATTAAACATGAAGTCCAACCAAAGGAACCTAATAAGATAGAGTTTGAGCTAAAGGAGGAAGAATCAGACTCTATATCAGAGGAGGAATTAGAAGATGAAGAGTGACAAACTTTGGGTGTGAGAAGATCAGTTCGAGAAAGAAGGCATCCAGAAAGGTATAGTCCATTTGCTTTCTGTTCAAATTTTTCTTTATCTATTACTAATGATGATCCCAAAACTATGAAGGAAGCAGTAAATTCAGAGGTTGGAAACCTCTGGAAAGATGCCATGGTTGACGAAATGGAATCTTTGCACAAAAATGAGGCTTGGGATCTGGTGGAGTTTCCAGTTGGAAGGAAACTCATTGGTAGCAAATGGGTGTTCAAGAAGAAGACAAGTGCAGAAGGAAAGTTGGAGAAATACAAAGCTCAGTTGGTAGAAAAAGCTTATTTCCAGCTGTTGAGAGTTCATTTTGGTGATATTTTTTCTCCTGTTTCCAATGTAACTTCTATTAGATTACTTTTATCTTTTTTTGCTACTTTTGATTTTGAGGTAGAACATATGGATGTGAAGACAATGTTTCTTCACATGGATCTAGAAGAGGAGATCTACATGAAGCAACTTGAAGGCTTTGTGGTGAAGGGTAATAAAGAAATAGTATGCAAGCTAAAGAAGTCTCTGTATGGGTTAAAATAGTCACCAAGGACGTGGTATCAGAAATTTGTAGGTTTTAACCTAGTACAAAAATTACCTGCATACGAATTCTTGAACACAGAAAATAAACAATGCGAGAGCATAACACATAAAACACATATACACAGATATTTTCCCCTGGATCCCAAAACTAGGACTACCAACTTGATTTTTATTATATTCCTTTCAATGTTACGATACATATTTATACATGCCAAAGCATCTAATACCATGGACCAAAAAACCATTGTGTCCAAAACCATCTACTGAAAACCATCTCGTCCAAAACCATGTGAGAAAAATCATGATGAAAACCATAGGTAGGTCTGCCCAACCTAATATAGGGTCCAAAAACAAAATTTTCTGGGGTGCTACCCGAGACCCCCTAGGGTGCGGTTACCTACACCCCTCAAACCCACTTGACCCCCCTCACTATGTAATTGGCACAATAAAGAGGGGGATCTAGCCCCCTTCTAACCCCCCATTAACGGTGTGGGCTGGAATATAACACAGCCCAACACATGACACTCTTTGCTTCGTGTCAGGTTGGGATATCCTCCTTTGTATCATTGACCCTCCTAGGTTTGGGCCATTCATTTTTTCCTTCCATTTGATCTCTACCACGTCATCATGACCACCAATCCTATGGATCCAAAAGCTGCCAGACTTCGAGTTTGTGTCATTGATATGTTCAAGAGTTCCCTTCTACAGTTAAATTTACCTCTATTTCTCTGTATCATCCAAAATCATTTTGCATCCTCTCGTCTCGCGTCGATGATGAGGGATTCATTATGGCCCTCCTTTGACACAGTCACTTTCAATCGACCTCAACTCATTATCCAAGAAGCTGATCAAGGGACTCCCTTCTAATACCTTAGAGCTTCCATGCCTCAATGGCAAGTTCTTCACACTCAATGACAAGTTCACATCATTGTCTTTCGGTTGAGTGATTTCACAGGTGTTCAACTTCAGTGCTTGTATTCACATTCTGTTAATTGTGCTGATAGTACCTTGAGGGCCATTGTCATTATTGGTGGTTTCTCTTACACTTATTAACAATTTACATCATTGACTGGTAATTAAGTGACTTTCTAGCATGGTCGACATATACACATTTATTTGCATGCTAGGATCTGTACTTTGATCGGGTCATGTTGGAGTGCAAGATCCTGGACTTAGATTACAAAAAGTCCAGGTTACGAAGTGGTGTGACATGGTTATGATGATATGCATGTCTCTTTTAGGTGGATGGATGTGACCGAACCATGAGTTATCATATGTGATCCTTCTCATTATTGGATGGTTGCGACCATACCTTGGTTTCATTATGATCCTCTTTGACGGATGGTTGCGCCCATGCCTGGATCATTTACATGATCATTCTCTGGATGGCTACATCCACAACACGATTCATGTATCATTTGACAAATATCTTAGTTTATGTATATGTATATATACTTTCTTGCAGGTTTTCCGATGGTGGACCGGTTCCCTGCACTGATTTATAAACCATTCCATCCCTCACTCCAGCTCGACCTTCATGCTTTAGGGGGCATTTGTTACACAACATTTTGTCATTGTCCCTGTACTCCCTATTCCTTGATCCTAGAGGACCTCTACAATGAACCCTGCATATTTTTCCCTCATGGAGAAACTCCCAGTATGTCCCTCTTCATGAGCAAATCATTTCCCTTTTGCACCATTTTCCATGAAACTTCTATTTTGCCCAATTTACAAGACCAGCAATGACATTTGTCTCCCCCATGCTGATGTGTAGAGAATAGCACTATTCCTTACACCGATCAGTGTGACCGAGCTATGTTCTAGTTGCATTGGTCCTGTTATGGAAAGTTTTTTAAATTAGAGTTGAAGCTTCCTTCTCTAGAAGCTCCATAACGGAAGTCTAGTGAATGGTTTCGCTGGATGGGGTCGAGGATGACAGTTTGGGCTCCATTCCCCTATAATGATGGAACAACCTCGAGGGATAAGTCCTTCTCCCATAAGAAGGGGATCCATCTCCCATCCATATTTCCTATATAAACCTCCCTTCTTCCCAAGCACAGACTAGAGTGTGAAAATCAATGTTAGAGTTTTCGCTGAGTGTGAGTATACTATTTTAGACAAGCAAACTATTACTAGTTTTAGCCATCTAGTTGTGTGAGGGAGAAGTGTGTTTGGTTTGGAGTGAAGCCTAAATGGAAGAGTCTTTAAACTATTTTTGTTTGAAGCCATCATGAAGTGCTAGCAGAAGTGTGTGGGAACCTGGTCTTATCAGAGGAAGACTACGATGTCAAGAGGAATGGTTGTAATCTCTCTTTGATATTAATATATGCAATTATTGATTGATTTCCTACATGTTTTTTAATATTACATTTTCATGTCTTAATGCTTCTTGACTTATTAAGTAGGTTGAATTGCAATTTGTCTATTATTATGTTTGTATGTTGTTGTTGTTTACTTGTTTCAGGAGCTTTAAGAAGGAAGCGAGAGATTGCTAGAGAGAACAAGAGAGGACATCATCAAGCAGGATAAGAGACCAAGAGATAGGCCCTCTTGATTGATTCTAACCTAAGGAAATCTTCCATATAATGTATCTATTGTGGCTAAACCCATTATCGGGCTAGAGAAATTCATTCATGTCTGCACTTATAATTTTACTTTACCACACTCCCCACAACAGGTTTTCAATTTCAATTTGATAGTATGTCCTCTTCCTTTATAGAAACCTCCTTACTATTATGGAACACTAGTGATTCTTCAAATATGAACCTTAATGTTACAAATGTGAAAACTAAATTGCACGAGACTCTTCCATCTCCAGTGAGTTTTCTCATATCGCAAGGTTGAAAATAGTCTAAATACAACAAGGGATCTACAACAAGCCTGCTATCAGAATTAAATATTTCTTTTACAATAAGCATCCAATCACAATTAAGTCTTTGTTCATAGGGTTGCATATGCTTGGTTCCCTATGTAGGGATAGATTGACCTCTAGGGAGAAACCTCGAAGACAATTTTATCAATGCATAAGTACATTGAGAGGTCAGGTGGCTGTGTGTTTTCTCTAGCAATGGCTTGCAACCTTCTCTACAGTGGATCCTCTAGAAATGACATAAGGGTATGAAGACATCCCAAGCTCATTGAACACTATAAGTTTGGTCATTATGATGGAGCTATCAAGTGTATTTTGGTTTCTAGCTATATGATATACAATGTGCATCAAGATCATAAAATCAGAGTTTGGAAACATGCTGAGAATATACAACCCTCGGGATAAAAGTTGGTGGTCATCATGCCAACCTTGAAGGATTATGTGATAAATGTGATACCACCTAAGAAGTATTTTCAGGAGGCACAAGAAGGTAATCTATATTAGACATTTCGATACTAATTGCTTTGTCGGCTGATAGAAATGGGATTTTTCATTCGACTTCCTGAGATAAGATGGTGAAGACCTAGAGACCTTCCAACTTGAGATGTGTTGAATCTTTCACACCACATAATGATGTCATTAATGCAGTTATGGTTTCACTAGATGGTTTTTTTTTACATAGGATCTATAGAATCTAGAATCAAAATCTGGACAAAGGCCTTAGGAGACCGAAAACATCCTCTATTTGTGATGAATCAACAACACAAATCTTCCATCAATTCACTAGATCTCAACACCAATGACTCCATTCTTTACTCTGGAGGTTGTGACAAATCCATCTGGTGTTCCTCAAGAGATTTATAGATTCCTCCCTTAGTCAAACTAGTTGTTCCCCACTAATGACTAGTTAGTAGCTCTCTACATCTATTTATCTCATCTCCTGGATCTAGTTTCTCATCTTCTCCTAAAGATGAACAACACTAGCTGGTTCGAAATGCGTCGACGAGAATATATCCGATGTGATTTTTACCGAAATATTTTGTTACAATATTATGGATCACAGAAGTCCTAATTCAAAAATTTCAACCTTGCATGGGAGGGCCACTGTTATCAAGGTTAATCTTTTCAAAAAGGCATATTTGCAGGAATCAAAGATGAAATCAGATCTGGTGTTCCTCAAGAGATGTAGAGAGTCTTCCCTTAGTCAAACTAGTTGTTACCCACTAATGGCTAGTTAGAACCTCTCTACATCTATTTATCTCATTGCCTGGATCTGGTTCCTCATCTCATCCTGAAGACAAACCACACTATCTCGTTCAAAATGCGTCAATGAGAATATCTCTGATGTGATTTTTACATAAATATTTTGTTATAACTATTATGGATCATAGAAGTCTTAATTAAAAAATTTGAACACTGCATGGGAGGGCCACTGTTATCAAGGTTAATCTTTTTGAAAAGGCACGTTCTACAGGTATCAAGATGAAATTAGATTTGGTGTTTCTCAAGAGATGTAGAGACATTGCCCTTAGTCAAACTAGTTGTTACTCGCTAACAACTAGTTAGAAGCTCTCTAGATCTATTTATCTCATTGCTTGGATTTGGTTCCTCATCTTATCTTGAAGATGAACCACACTGGCTAGTTTGAAACACATCGACGAGAATATCTCTGATGTGATTTTTACTGAAATATTTTGTTATAACTATTATGGATCACAGAAATCCTAATTCAAAAATTTCAACCTTGCATGGGAGGGCCACCATTATCGAGGTTAATGTTTTCGAAAATGCACGTTTGTAGGTATCAAAGACGAAATCAGATCTCGTGTTCCTCAAGAGATGTAGAGACTCTGCCCTTAGTCAAACTAGTTGTTACCTGCTAATGGCTAGTTAGTAGCTCTCTACATATATTTATCTCATTGTCTAGATTTGGTTCCTCATCTTGTCGTGAAGATGAAACAGACTAGCTGGTTCGAAATGTGTCAATGAGAATATCTCTGATGTGATTTTTACTGAAAGATTTTGTTATAACTATTTTGGATCACAGAAGTCTTAATTCAAAAAAATCCATCATTGTTTAGGAAAGAGAGGAAAGTGAGTGACATGTGGTCATATTAGGGTCCTTGAGAGGCCACAATCACACAATTCTATGCTTGGCAATCGTTTTTGAACTTGTATATAGTGGATCCACGGATAATATTAGCAGAGGTTGGAAAAGAGGAAAAGGTAATGTGCATTAATGTAAGTTGATTTTGGAAGGTCAGAGAGTTCTTTTTAAATCCATTTCATTATTTCTAGATCTTGTGATGGGGTGTCACATCTACAATGACGACCTTGATCACAACATTAAGGTTTGGTGGGTTTCTTCACATAAAACCTATTTTGATGACCACAAAGATGCCTGACCCAAAAATAAAAGTGAAGGTTTCAATCATTTGCAAGCTAGTTTATGTCTTTTAGGAAATGGATTGTGATTGCAAAATCACACGAACTTAAGTAAATTTTACATAATTTTAACAATTAAAAGTAGAGAAACATCAAACATCAAACAAAGGAAAATTGATAACGAAGTTCACCCCTCTTCAGCTATATTTTCAGGTCCAACTTCTAGTGTGACATCTTTATTATATTATCAAATTCTCAATCCATCAACATATAAGCTTCAATATGCAAAAGAAACATTTCCATCGTGTCCAAAATGCTAAAAAACCCCTGCCTAGGCTCTTCTTCAGGTAAAAAATGTTGAAAAATGAGCAAAATATGGTCATTTTTCCAATCTAGTATGCAAAATGCTCCACAAATTGTTTCTTCCCTTCTAATATTGCAACAAAACTCCCCATGGTATATTGGTGGTGCCCAAAATTAGTTGGGAGGAGGCCATGGGTTCAACCCCACCTCCAACTGGTAATTATGTTGATTGGTTATTAAATATTATTTTAAAATTAAAAAATTTTTGGTGGAAGCACCCTCTGAATACTACGCTCCTAGTCATATGGATACATGTGCCCGAGCGGCGTGGGTCAAATGCTACACGCTCTCCCTTAGTCTCGCTCCCAGTCTTGTGTATATGATATGCCCTAGGCCTTGGGCATAGACAACATGCCCAACACCCCTCCCCCGAACATTACACTAATGATTACATTGCATTATCAAAAACTATGGTTTGCGCCAGTCGAGCACGCACGCTAGCCTTCCCAACCCTCCAACCTTTCCACCATATTAACTAACTATAAACTAACGAATAACATATAACGAGAAACATGTTTGGTCCAATGGTGCAACATCGACTTCGCTGGTGGTAGCTAAGGGGTTCAAACCTTGCGGTGTGCAACCAACCAAACTTTTGATGAGAAATAGAGGGCCACATGGCCATATGTCCTTCCCTAATTGGGCCACATGGTGCCCTATGATTGGGCTACATGGCACAACAAGATTGGTTTGGACTCAGCCAATTAAAAACACCCAAATGTTGCCTCATGCACATGCTATGTTTAGTATTTTATTGTGTCCCGTACTACCCAGTCAATGGATGACATCGACATTACATCATCATAAATACTACCACATGGTGTCTATACATGGACAATGAACCCTGCACTTTGATTTGTTTTTGTTTTCCAAAAACTTCAGAACATGATAACTTCCTCATACAATGTTGGATTGCAGCGATTCAAGTGTCATTGGAACCAAAATGACAACCTCTACAATTTGGTGCCGGTTTTGAGAGATTTTGATAACTTTAATTTTTGAGAATATTTTTTTATACCCTGGATCAATCCTCCCCATTGGAAGTTTTTGGAACACTAAAAGTCTATTTTTACCTAATAGGTATGTGAGGGTACAACTCCCTCACTTTCTCGATCTCTGTTCACCTTGCTTTTCTTGGATTGGTACCTTTGAGCCCCACACGAAGATATTCCAAATTTCCTTTTTGTGAAGTTCTTATTCTCCTATCAATAATAGAGTCTTCTAACAAATCATTTAAATATTTAGGACAAAAATCTTCTATGGATGGAATCTGAACATTCCCTTCTTGATCAACCATCATAAGAGTCTCACACAATCTCAAATTTTCCACATTCATAACATAATAAATTTGCATGTAAGGTGTTAAATCTAAGTGGAAAGAATTGTTACCAATTTTCTCTAATAGTTTGTAAGGAACATATTTGATTGGCTGGAGATTTTTATCTTCACCTTGTAATCTTTCCTTGTTGATGTACAATCAAACTTGATCTCCCACTTGGAAATCATGATCAACCCAATGCTTATCATATCTTTCTTTGTACTTGGCTTGGCATCTATCCAACTATTCTTGTACCCTATGATGCACTTATTGTATTTTTTTAATGAAATGCTTGTCTTTGTCCACATAACTATGCCCATCTACCACAATATCTTTTCCAAAGAACACTTTGGAAAATAACCCAAACAAGCTTCAAATAGAGATACTTGTGTAGAGGAATCTTGGCACAATTGTAGGCATGTTTGATGTAATGAAAATGCTGATCCCAAATTTTATGATGCTTAACACAATATCCTCGAAGGAGATGCACTACTATTCTATTCACTAATATGGTCTAGACATCAGTTTCTGGATGAAATGCTATGCTCTTCTTCAACATTGTGTTCATGAGTTCCCATAAACTTGACAAAAAATTCCCAATAAATCAAGAATCTTGATAAGAAATAATCAAAGTAGGTAACCCAAAATGAACCCATACATTTTGGAAGAACATCTTTTCATTTTGTTCAGTTGTAACATGTTTCTTACAGGGCATCAACACACACATTTTGTTGAAATGATCCATTACAACATATAAATAATCATGACCTTTCCTCGAGATTTGTAGTCCCCCAACAACATCCATAAAAACACTTTCCCAAGGACGAGAAGGGATATGAGGTGGAGTGCACAAATCCAATTTCCTATTTCTTGGTTTTCTAGTAGTGCACACAGAACATACTTTTACATATCTTGATACAGTTTCATTTATACAAGGCCAATAATAATACCTTTGTAACTGAGAAAATGTTCTGCTTACACCATGTTGTCTTGTGTTATATTCTTTCCATGACTAACCCACGTACTGAATCGGGGGGTTAGAGGAGGGGCAGAGCCCCCCCTTCGTTATGGTGATTGTGTAGTGGGGGGGTTACAGGGAGGTTTGAGGGGGGTGAATAGCCCCCCTCTATGAGGTCCGGGGCAGCACCCTAGGAAAATGTTTTTTGGACCCCATATTAGGTTGGGAAAACCTACTTATGTGTGTCTTAGATTCAATATTGTTGAATGTATCAAGGGAAGCTATGATGAAGGCTTTGTGAGACAAGCTAGGGACCTTTTACTAATCTAAGACTCTGGTGAATAAACTGTTCCCGCGGAAAAAGTTGTATAACCTAAGGATGAAAGATGGAGACTCGAGAAGAGAGCATATGAATGCATTTAATATTATGGTAAGTCAATTACCATCTGTTGATATCAAAATTTTAGATGAAGATAAGTGCATTAATTTTTTGTGTTCTCTACCAAATTAATGGGATAGTCTAGTTATTGCAATAGGTAGCAAGGCAACTACTTTGCAGTTTGATGAAATAGTCTCATCCTTGCTAGTGGAGGAGATGAGACAGAAAAATATGGAGAGCCAGAATGGTGATGCCATGTTTGTACGAGGATGGTCCTAGAACAAAAAAAAAATAAGTTATCGAGTGGGAGATCTAAATCTAGAGGGAGATCTAAATCTCAGAGAAACCTGTAAAGGTGGTGTGTTGGAAATCCAGAAAGGAAGGGCACTACAAAAGGGACTATAAATCTAAGTCTCTTGACAAAGGAAAGGGATTTGATGATGCTCCTTCTACAAAGACAAAAACCACGTCAGATGAAGGTGGGAATGTGTACTTGGATTCTTCAAGTACACATGTAGATCATGAGGCATGGTTGATTAACTCAGGTGCATCCTTTCACTTCACTCCCTATAGAGAGTGGTTCTGCGAGTATGAGAAATACAATGGTGGTGATCTCTTCTTAGGGGATTATAGGAAGGATAGAATTGTTTTCATGGAAAAGTAAAGTTGAAGTTGGAAGGTGGAAGGGTTAGAACACTTCCGGGTGTTCTACATATTCTTGCATTGGCCAGAAATCTGATTTCTGTAAGCAAGTTGGATGATGCAGATGTAAAAGCAGTGTTCAAGAAGGATACCTGCAAGATGGTTTGTGGAGCACTGGTATTGATGCGGGGAGTTCGAATTGGAACTATGTACAATCTACAAGGTAGCACTATTGTTGATGGGTACAATAGTTCTATGGTTCCTGAAAGTGGAGCAGAAAATCTAGTGGTCTCTGGAGAGAAGACCATGTTGTGGCATTAAAGGCTTGGACATATTGGAGAGAAGGGCCTTTTAATACGTCACAGTAAAGGTATGGTAGAAGGTATGAGTAATAGCTCTTTGGATTTTGATTTTTGCGAAAATTGTGTATATGGGAACCAGAATCAGGTGAGTTCCCCCTTTGGTGGTAAGAGGGCGGAATAGATATTAGAGCTTGTGCATACTAACGTGTTTAGACCTGTGAAGGTTCCATCACTGGGTAATTCTTTGTACTATGTATCATTTATAGATGACTTCTCAAGGAATATATGGATATATTTCCTTAAGAAGAAATCTAAAGTCTTTGACAGGTTTAAAGAATTCAAGGCTCTGTTGCAAAGCCAGGCATAGAAGAAGATAAAGGTGCTGAGAATAGATAACGGTGGATAGTTTTGCAGTAAGGAATTTGAAGAATTCTGTGAGAAGTGTGGTATAGCACGACAAAATACTACTTGTTTCTAGGAAAACTAGTGTCTATTTGATCTGCTAGTCCCACTAAGGTGGGTAGCTATCTTAGAAACAAACAATTCAAAGTAACTTGTGTTTTCCTTTATCGATGATAGATAAGAGAGAATTAGAGAGCACCAACCTTAATCTTTTGCTTGGCACCTTGCTTGTTTCCTCTCACTTTTGATAGTTCTTGCCACTCTTTCCTCACTTGTCCTGCTTCAAATAATACCTGTAGAGGAAAAGCAACAAAAAACCATCAAAGCATAGAGATCTATGATACCATAAACAATGCAGAATCAGAAGTACATTAACCATACAATTGCATACACAAATACAAGATTCACAAGTACACAAGTATATGGAGGAAAACTCAAATAACTTTATTGATATTAGAAGTAGAAGAGAGGATTACAACCCAGTTGTCTGATCCAACATCATCCTCCCAGCATGGAAGACCTCTTCACCTCATGAAAAGCAAGATCACCCAATAATACAATGTCTCAAAGAGAAACCAACTACACTTCCTTATAAATTACAAAATTCCAGCCTCTAGATCTTTGTGATGAGGGATCCATATATAGATATTTGTAGGGGGTTGAGTCAGCTTCTGGGTTTTTTATTAATGACATTTCACTGATAGTTCTTGGTTCCACTTGAAGATTTCATGATCTCTTACTCATACCTAGGCAAATTTAGAGAGGCAAGTGTCATAGGAGAAGTTTCTAGAAGATTCTTTAGGTTTCCACCTAGCAAACTACCTCTTCCATTTGTCTACTCTTGCCCATTGCACCCTAAAGAAGGCCTTTTCAGTATGCATCACAACCCCCATGTGTAATAGGTGAGATGCATTGCACCTTGACCAAGGAGTAGTCTGTATGGGTCAGTTTTAACTAGTTCTTAGTACTTTTTCAGGTGGAACTTCTGGGAAATGATGTAATTAGTTGACCATGATCATTTATGGTATGAAACAACATTTTTATGGGTTTAAAAGCCCTTATTTTATCAACATATGTGATTGGTGTTGCAATGCCCAAATATGCTTATAATAGTTGCCCCCTAAAGCATGAGGATGTAAATCTTCTGATACCGGGTGAAATGCTTTATCATGAGGATCCAAGGTTTTTTGAACTGGAAGGTGACCTATAATAAGATATAATACAATACATTATCTTCATATTATTTTCATGATCTAGCTGAGGCAGGCATTCCCATGCTCAGATTTATAAATTCATTTTCATGTACATAGGACAGACAATCATTTACTGTTGCAGACTGGTGATTCTTGTAGAGCCATCATCCCTTTTCTTGGATGATTATATGTGCAGCTATGGAGTACATTTGATGTCTTTATTTTCCTAGATATATCGCAGCCCGGATGGATGAAACTAGATCCAAGGTCTTCAAACTTGTTCAATCTTCGCTCGATGTACAAGTCGATCCATGTGAAAAGATGTTCTGAAGTCGAACATGGAAAGACATCGCCTGATTACCAGCCAATGATGTAAGTTGTCAACAGGCACGAGAGGAATCACCAATAATGATAATGACCCTCAAGGTACTATACTAAAATTCACATGGTGTGAATATATGAGTCAATGTCGAACACCACGCAAAATATTTCGGTTGAAGGCCATCATCAGAAGTGAGAAACTCGCCATTGAGGCATGCAAGCTTCAAAGTTCTAAAAGGGTTGTTCCTAAGTCAACTTCGTAGATAATAAGCTAATCTTGACAAGAAGTGACCCATCGTAGGAGGGCCTTAATGAATCCCACATCTACAACACGAAATGAAGCAAATGATTTTCTGGAGGTGAAAACGATCTGATGATACAAGGTTCAGGAATGACGGTCAAAAAGTGGAGAGTGAAGGTATTGTAGCGGATGAGGCATTAGCTAGGCTGGTGAATTCTCTAAGCCACTTCACTTGAACATATCAGCAACACTGAAATGGATTGGTAGCATTAACCCCAAAAATGGATGGTATGGAGGACCAATGGTGATGTGACTGGTGAACAAAATAACCCAACCTAACTCAATCATGGTGATTGAGTGAAAGTGTCATGTTCAAGAGTGACCTGCTACGAGTGAAGCTCTTCAAGTTTTCTTCCCTTTTTCCCCAGTCATTGTTGACCAATACCTATTTAGTTTTGTCAAGCTTGAGGAGGATAACATATGCTTGTTCTATAATTTTCCCTTTGGGCAAACCTGTCGCTATGTTTTAGTGAGCCTAGCGACAGTGAAACTCACTCATGTCCAGATGGACAAGTTTGTTGCTATTGTTTTAATGAGTTTAACGACAAAGATAACTTAGTCCTTTTCATGTTTAGAGAGTTTGAAAAAGGGTGAAAAGGAAATTCCAACAATCATTTTTTGTGGTATAATCTCTTAAGTTTGAAAAAGTATAAAAAAATATGAAAGGGATGACTTTTCGATAGTTTTAGCGAGCCGAAAAAGACAAGTGCTTGATATTTTTGTGGAATGATCCCTCATGTCCAAAAAGTTTAAAATGTAGAGGAGGGATGGCGCTCCTCTTTACTTTAACGAGCTGGAAAGGCCAGTAGCTCGGAAATATTTTAATATTTTACGAGTCTAAAAAGAGCTCAAAATAGACTTGCTTTTGAGGAACGAGTGGTGTTTTCAGGTAGCAACTGGTTCCAAGTAAGCTTGGAACTTCTCAAACACGGTAGTGTAAAAAGGGTGGCTAACAGAATCACTCATTGTAGCTGTTCCTCAAAAGGGTAAACAATCAAGTGGAGGCATATGATTGGCTAAAAGAGTGGAGGTGATAGTAAGAACATGACCAAGGCTCAAAAGGCTGATAGCAATGCAGTCACAAAGGTTATTTACTCAGAGGCGAGTTTATTTTTTAATGAGATTGAATGTTGTGCCATCATGTGCTCAGTGGTGGGTTTACTTTTTAATGAGCTTGAACCTTGTGCCAACATGTGCTCACTGCTAGATTTATTTTTTAACGAGCTTGAACTTCGCGAAAACTTTGCTAGCAAATAATAGTCAGAGATGCTCAATTTACCATTAACACTATATTATTTCGACGATCACACAACCTATTCAATTACTCCATCAAATTGATTAGAAATGTAAATAAATGCTTGAAAACTAAGTTAAAAACTAACATCTTACTTGAATTACGTGAATAGTAACATAAAAGTAGTTTTACCTCTCATTTTTACCATTTCATTCAAATTTGGGATTGTTGGAGCTCTGGAGGTATTTTCCCCTTCAAATTTCATCAGCTGATCTCGGGAGATCCGGTGGACTATTCCTTGCACCGTCAGGACCAGGTAGGAGCTAACCTTGAGCTCTTCAATTGAATTTCATCCTTCTCTGATTTGGACCAAGTTTCCACTCTCTTCTGGGCCCCAGGGGTTTGAAGATTTCGTTCTCTCCCCATCTCACCTAGTCTGCTTTGAAAGGTGTGATGCATACTGATCTGGCCATTGGCCAGTCAGTATGCATATCACCTTGTACACAGGTAGGGTGCGATGGGTGTAGAAGGGAAAGTTTGTGCAGTGTTTTCTCATGGAATTTTTGCCTATTTTTGCGCAAATCAAGATCCTAATTCATCCTTTGTTTGTGTTTCAGAGATTCATTAGATCAAGATGGTCGTTACATGGCATGAACGTGAGCATGAAGAAGAGGACATGATTGCCTTACATGATTCGGGTATGGTTACTCCATTGTGAACTATGGCTTGCTTAAATTCTTCTGCATATCCAACATGAGGAAACAAATCAATTTGTTGCAATATCTTCTTGATGCATGAGGTCCGATCAACTAGGTGTTCCAGATTAGAGGCAAATCCATTCCTTTAATAGTTGAGGATATCTACTTTTTGACTGGGTTATCTAGGCACGGTGCCCCTCTCTCACTATCAGGATCTGCCCGTGGGGGTGAATCCGTGAGGGATTATATTCGCCATTTTTGTAGAGATGGATCTCAGCCGAGCAGGGATGGCAAGATTAGTATTCAATATGTCACTGACCAGTCCTTGAGGACTATTTTATTCACCTTTGCTAGATTGGCTAGTAGCATGGTTCTTCATTTCGCCAACCGATCGTATATGCAGTATGCTTTAGAATGCCTAGAACCAGAGGTATTCAACTAGTGCGAGGCAACGCTTCCGGTTATAAAAGAACAACTTTCCAAGGTGAAGAATGGAGGATCCAAGAACTTCACTTATGGTTCCATTCTGACTACTTTCGCCTTGGATTGGATTCCACTGATGTAGCCATAATACATTTCACTAGGTTTTCCAGCACTACGGGAACCATTGATGTAGAGATGGGTTGACCTCATGGACAAACATGCTAGCCAGTCACAGATTTCATTCTCTAATGCCTTCTTTGAGTGGTTCAACCATCAAGAGATGGTCTTCACTGAGTATCCATACGTCAGGATGGATTTCCAAGGTGACCCAGATTTGGTGCTACCGGTTGGCAAGTAGTGGAGTGTTATGGGTAAAATGATCTGACCATATCTTTGTTTATTGATTTTATAATTCTATTGTGTTTTTAAAATGTTATGAAGACTAATAAAGCTGATATATTTGTGTAGATGTTGGGCCAGTGCGACTAGCAGTGTGCCCAAGGGTAGAAGTTGCATTCCAGTAGGAGAGGCTATAGGGAGGGCTATCCTTCATGATCTGGACATAGCGAAGACCCTTGCATTATTGTAGGATCAGATCGAGGGTCTCACCCTTGGTATTCAGGATGTGAGGACCGATAAGTTACCTTTGAGACTACAACGCCATACTACTGGCGTGCCGAGTCGATGGAATAGGCTCTTACGTATGATCGCAGAGGTGGTGACTTGTTATCACTAGCACCATTAGTCTAGGGTGCTTTTCTGCATTTTTGAGTTTTTGGGTCATATGACCGATTATTTCCTGGACACAGAACATTCTGTAAAAACTATAAACAACTATATATATTTTTTATTTTTGGAGCTTTATTCGGGTTAAGTTATCTGATCCTGATGTAGATGTTAATTGAAATGCTTTTTCCTTTATAAATGCTACAAATGTCTATCTAACACATAATTTGCTAATGAATCAATTAATGTGTTTAAGTTTATGGAAATGTGTTGATATTGAATAGAATCAAACTGCCTTTCCAAAATCCTGACCCTTGGGAACATATGATAGATAGCTAGATTCCAAACAAAATAGATGCCAGTAAGCTATAGGATGACGAGTTATGAGTCTAGCCTGACAACAAGTAAGCGTATTCCATGTGTGATGGCATCAGAGAGAAGCTCCATCAACGTGCTATACTCAACAATGTTGTTCATTGATCGACCAATACATATCCCTCTGAAACTCACTAACTCACCAATTGGATAAAAAATGGCCCAAGCAGCAGAAGATAGGTACCGTGTACTACGACTAGCTCTGTCGACATATCCAATGAATGATTCCAACAGGTCCGACATCTACAACAAATGCAAAGTGGATTACCTAACCAAAATGATAACTCTTGACGAAAACAAAAACGTAACAAAAGAATATAAAAAGATTACCATAGTTAATCAAGCATAGTAATGCTTAAGATACAACCCATTCCAGGGTTGCAATAGTGGAATCCCATCGTAGTCTACTAGCTCATAGGCTCCTTTTGCTAATACTCTTTTAACAATGTAGTGGCACATCCACAATGGTTCAAACTTACCTGCTCCCAATTTATCGGAGTCCTAATCATAAAGCAAGACCAGGTCACCTTCTAAGAAGACACGGGGTTTGACATTTTTGTCAAATTGTGCTTTGACACATTTCTTATGAGTTTCGTTAGCCAAAGCAGCATCACGAAGGATTTCATCCAATTGGATTACTTCCAAGAAACGATCCTCTTCCTTCAATGTTTCAGGAAGTAGATCAATTGCAAGCTTGAGAGATGAAATTTCACACTGAATCGATAAGGCTGCTTCCAGGCCATACACCAAATGAAAGGGTGTAAATCTGGTCACATTTCTTACCGATGTCCTATATGCCCACAAGGCTGAGTATAGGATTAAGTGCCAATTCTATTTGTGGACTCCAATCATCCTTTGCAGCATGCACTTTAGGACTTTGTTGATGGCCTCAGCTTGTCTGTTAGCTTGCGGATAATATGGAGTAGAACTGTCATGGGATAGTCCTAATTAAGTAGCTAATTCAACCATCATGTGATTGCGGAAATGTGATCCATGATCTGTGACTATAGCCTATGGAACACCGAATCTAGAGACTACATGATTGAAAAAGAAAAGAACAGTCGTTTCATCACTGTTGTTTAATGTAGGCATCACCTCGGCCCATTTTGTAAAATAGTCAACCGCGACTATAATATACACATGCACCTCGGCCGAGGTGGGGTTACATGTCATGAAATCTATGCCCCATTTGGCGAATGGCCTAACAACAACTACTAGATGCAACGATGCGGGTGGTAGTCTAGTTTTGCAATCGAAGATCTGACAAGCATGGCCACTTTAGACTACGATTATGCAATACTTGAATATAGTAGGCCAGAAGTAACCCACTCGTAAGATATTTTGCGTCGTAGCGTAACCAAATTGATGCCCCCCACACACACCTAAATGACACTTATTTAGGACTTTTTCGGCCTCCTCATGCACGACGCACCTTCACAGAACTCTATCAATACCTCCATGGCAAAGTGTATCATCAACGATCATGTAGTGATTTGCTTGGTATGAAGTACATCGTTGTTCGGAGTGAGAGGTATTAGGCCTATATGTTTAGGTTTGGAGATAGATCAGTATATCTCCATACCATGGATTGCTCGACGATATCAAAAACAAAGATTCATCCATGATTGATGCTTTAGATGTTGAATTGTTGGATGACGATGGGAGGTCGCATAGTAACTCCATGAAAACTAGAGATTTCTTTGATTTGGATTTTGTGAATTCCAGATCAAACTCTTGCAAAATGGCTATCGATTTTGAATATTTTCCCCCTAGTAATTGACGTGAAATAATGTGAGTCATAGGGTTGCAATCTGATAAATGGTAGTTTTACGAAAGAGGATATAGTGTTGAAATCTCTATACTGCTTGAATAGCTGCTAGAGCTAGCTTTTCAACATAAGAGTACTTGTTTTCTATATCATTTAAGTTACAACTTAAATAATGGACCGGATGTTCAATTCCATTGTCTTCTTTTACTAAAACCATTGCGATGGTTGTATTTGCTGTAGTTAGATGCAGGTTAAAGTCTTTTTGATAGTCAGGAGCGTACATTAATGATGCTTTTATTAGGGATTCCTTTAAAGCATCAAAGGAAGCTTATGAAACCTGATCCTAGTTGAAGGGCACTTCTTTTTTCAAAAGACGCGTATAACCTTTAGCAAGCTTGGTGTAATTTCGAATGAACCTCCTTAGAAAGTTTGGTTTCCCTTGGAGTTTATGAATCTGAAGCAAATTTGAAGGTGGAGGCATGTCGATGATTGCCTGAACCTTCCATGGGTCGAGTCGAATCCCATCCTTAGAAACTATGAAACTAAGTAAACGACCAGAATCGACGCAAAACACACACTTGTGTGGATTGAGTCATATCTTGTATTGTCGGGAATGTAGAAATACAGCTCTCAAATGCTGCGGATGATCAATCCGCTTTCGTGAATGAGCTGGTAGATCATCGAGATATGGTTGAACAATGTGTTTGATGTCATGGAAGGCATAGTTGATAGCCCTCTGAAAAGTTGCCCCTGTGTTTTTTAAACCGAAAGGTAGTTTATGGTACATAAATGTGCCCCACGAACATATAAATGTAGTCTTCGAGTGGTCATATGGGCAGATATTTATTTAATATTATCTGGACAATCCATCCATGAATGAAAAGATTTCACATCCGCCACATTCATCAATTATCTGGTCGATGAAGGGTGTAGGGTAGTTGTCCTTCGGACAAGCTTGATTTACACCCCTATAGTCAACGTACACTCTAATCATTCCTTGCTTTTTCATGAAAGGAACAATATTCGATACCCAATCAGTTAGAGGAACAGGGTAAATGAAATCAGCATGTAAAAGTTTTTCAACTTCTGCCTTGATGGCAGCGGCTTTCTTCGAGTGAACCTATCGAAGCCACTATCGTACTAGTTTGACATCTGGATACATCTTGATTTCACGTTCAACGATGCTCAAGTCAATGCCTGGCATTTATTCATATGACCATGCAAAGACATCTCTGAATTTGCAAAAGAGAGTGGAGTATATGTCCAATTCTGAAGAAGAAGAAGATTTGCCGACATGAATATTCTCTACAACATTAGGTTTGGTTAAGATATTTATGGCGATAGTTTCTTCAATATTGGACAGATTTCACTCGGAATCCACCGTATTTTCAGTATTTTATAGAAAATCAAAAACTAAAGGATGATTAAGGTTATTGGAATAATCTTCGTTGTTATCTTGAATATGGGAATGATGGTGGTAATATTCCCATGGTGGCTCTCCTCTCATCTTTTACTGAATGATTCCTTCATCTGTAGAATGTATACGTGACCAAGGATCTAAAGAGGTGCCATATTCTAGAGACCTATCTATCCAAACACTTGATGAGTGGTGATTTGGGTTTGCCGCCCAAGCCAAGAAAATTGATTGCTACAAAATTTCTATGGGGCTTGCAGGCAATACCTGGCAATGAGCCATGCTAAGAAAATGTTCGAAAATCTTCTTAATCTTTACTGATGTAGAAGATACCATATTACATGTTTCCATCATGGCCACTTCCACCAGATTACTCGAAGGCAGGAGGGCGAAAGTACCCATTAAGACAGGGTCTTTTAGGAGGCCTACTCTGACATTTTGAAGTGATTGAGAGGTCCCATGGATCATTGGAATGCTTCCCATAGCTTTTGAACTGATGAGGAAAAAGGTTAGTTGGTCAACGATTGTAATTCCGCTTTGGAAGGGAAATGCAATCTTTCCAAAATATGCTGACACAACAACAACCATAGCATAAATCCAAGGTCTGCCCAATAAGATATTGTAGTCAAGGTTTCCATCGATGACTTCGACTTCAATTTCTACTATCTTGCCCCCCAGTTCAACTTGCAAGTTACTTAAAATCCCGTACAACATGTATGTTTTTCCATCGAACACCTTTAATGTTGTTGATGATCATGACAAGGGTGATGAGCGTAAATCTTTCCAGCAACTCATTGACATAATATAGGTAGATGCCCGTCATCAATGATTGTTTGATGAGCAGTTCTGTTGAGAGCTTTTACCTGTAAAAGGAAAATGATTTCGGCCAGTAACTGAGGTTCATATCCTTTGTGGTTAAAGGCCACAAGATTTGAATACATTGGTTTAATCCCACCTATTGCTGATAATAAAGCTTGCTTTTGGGAGGGGCAATTTTGCAGTACTTCAAGTGTCGACATAGCAGATGGCGATTGAGCTAGATCCTCTACTATATTATAATTCTTTGTTTCTCAAGCATGAGGATTAAATGTCGATTTATGTACTACTCCCTTTGGAGGCTTTATCATAGTTCAAGAATGATGTGTGGCACAACTTTTGATGAAGTCGTTGTCGAACTACTAGGTTGATCTGTAACCTTGTTGTTTGACATTTGTGGATTCGCATAATCTTTATTCCTTGTCGATATTCAAAGCATCATTTTGTTGTTTTGAAATGGATAGCATAAGAACTTGGGATGAGGAAGCATGATTGATAGTAAGTACATTAGTTTCTAGGTTTGGAAATGGATCAGTCAATACAACTAAGGTACTTGAAGTTTTCAAAAACTTCGTGACCTCAGCTCGATATGGAAAATCTCTCGTATAATAGTCCTCATCACGTATGAAACATGGCTGATTAGGTTTCTTTCACCCAGTAAGGTTTCCAGAAGGTTTCTCAAGAGTCGAATCTTCCTGTTTCTTCTTTTTGATTTTTCCCTTTCTTCTTGCCCCCTGGTTGCTTCGGTTCTTTGCCTTTGTTGGATGACACGACATTAACCTCCGAGGCAAGAAGTTTGTCATTTTCTTTTCTACTAGAAACTAGAAGGGCCTTACTAGATGGAGCCTTTGTGGTTTGTGTACTTGAGGTGCCAATCAGACCATCGTTGGCATGAGTGTCCCTGTTTGATTTAGGAGGGGGAGGAATGGAAAATTCTAGTCTAGGAGCGTTAGGAATTTTGTCTTAGAGCATGCCAAACTGAGTATAGATCAAATCTAGATATTGTGCATGAGCAATGAATTGCTCTTTAGTGACAACTCCCCCCTTGGCCACATCTTCTATAATAGAAGGTAATAACGACTTAATAAACCACTCAGTTAGAAGCTGATTAGGAACATAAGTCTTTACCATTCGATGACAATGTCGTCACTCATTAATATGATCAGATATGTGAGTGGTTGTTGTCTATTTAAAATTGGTAAGGAGCTTCATTCCTATTTTGTACCTTATGGGTAACTGAAAGTGGGTTAAGAAGGTAGTGGAAAGGGTGCTGAAGTTATCGAATGAAGCTCTAGGCAATTCAATGTGCCACTTTTCTGCTAGACCAGTTACCATTCACTGAAAAAGGCGAAGCTTAATCAAATAATCATTGAGGGTTTTGGATGAACACCACAAATGAAATATCATTATGTGATTTGATGGATCTTCACCCAAATTTCCATTGAATTTAGGAATATCTGAGGGAAGTTTATGAGGAATCGTTAGCCACCAAGGGGCATAAGCAATTGGATCATTTGTTAGCTAGTTCATATCTGGTAATTCTAAAGTTGCTATGAAAGGCAACTGTTGATTCAAGTTTGGTGAACCATACCTAGGATAAGATGGGATTTCCTAAGTAGTAGGTCATTGCATACCAGCATAATGTATCTGATGCTGATAACTCTGATAAGGTTGATGGGCATAACCATTATAATATGATTGTTGGTAACTGTTTTGAACATATGGTTGCCCATTACCTCCAAAGCTTTGTTGCTCAGGTCCTTGGTAAGCTTGCTGGAATTGTGGTTGTTGATATTGTACCAGCCATGGTTGTTGGACCATTTGCTATTTTCCAATACTGGATGTTTGACCAAGATGAGGGGTGATAATACCCGTCTAAGCCTGAGTTGCTCTAGTTAAGGAGGCACTACTTTGAGGTTGTGATTGAGCCATATAGACAAGAGGTTGTTGTATTGCAACCTGAGAGACTTGAGGTTGACATACAATAGGCAACGCTTGCACTTTAGACACCGTCACAATAGCAGGTGTAGTGCGGATGTTCGACACAAGTTGATTTGGTTGCATTGAATATACAAGTCTTGGCTGTTGAGGCAGTATTGGTACCCAACCACTGGATGAAATTCTAGTTTGACCTGAATTTTATTGTGAACTCTCATATGGTTGTTCTCCTGGATGGAACAATGAAAAAACATACTTCCCCCCATATGGCAGCAATCCAGTGTTCAAAGGATAAATTGGTCTTAGGAGACTAGATTGCCCAAATTGATACTGATGTGAGGGATCAATTTGTTGAGTCTCAACATAAGGAATTCCAGATAAGATTTCGGATGAACAAATAGGAACAGACCATGCTGTCAAAACAGTTCCTTGGTGGACTCCATCTAGCGGTTGAGAATTAGTTGGGACAAATGGTATACCAACAAACATTGTCAGAGTAGCAACAGGAGGATCTGCTGCTACTATATTAGATGACACAATCCTAGATTTTGATCATTGTTCTGACATATTTAGTCTATCCAAAATATTTCCTAGCGATTCGACAGGAACTCGCGATGAAGGGTGATTAAAATAACTAACCTCTGTAGTAGAAGGATATAGGTGGATCCTAGTTCCAAAATGAAATGGGGTACTAGATGGAAGATCCTCTATAATCTCTTCTATAGCAATTAGTCCAGGTGGAACAGGTAGACCATTAGGTCCATAAAATCTTTTCTGTTCTGAAGAAGGTATAGTTTCTGCAGCGACAGATACTGGAGGGGTGACACCTTCTGAATCAACCCTAGATGGAGCTAGTTCAAGGATAGATGTGTTTACCATTACACTAGGATTAGTTCTAATGTCCTCTTGTAACTGCAGAATTTCTTCTGTAAAGGTAGATGTTCCAGAAATAATTGGAGTAACTGAAGTCTTTGATGATGTTGAAACACAAGTTTCAAATAAACCAATAGATTTTGACCCAGTTAAAAGAGATCGTTTTGCCCGGAATGGTTTCGTTTCCGAAGTCAAAGACGATTGACTCATTAGTCTCCATGAACAATGAGGTTTTGATTGACTTTCTTCCATGATTGTGGATTACTTAATCAACTCAAAATTAAAAAGGGGAAAATGTTATTCCAAATTAAATGAATTTTATGATGCTTTGACACAACTTGCTTTTTCAAATTTTAAGAGTCGAGAAAAAGCTAAAGGTGCTCTAGTCACCTTCGATTTTTAATGAGCCTGAAGTGACAAGTGCTTATATGAACCTTTTCTTTTAGGGAGTTGAAAAGGAACAAAAATGACTACTCCGGAAGTCTAGACAGAGGGATTACCAAACCAATCGCAAAACTGCAATATACACCTTGGTGGTAAATTAAAGAGAAATTACCAAGGACATTATGTACAATAGTCAATCTTTTTGAATGCTGTGTTCAGTGCATTGTGATAAATAGGGAGGCAGACACAGCTTCCTAAGGATAAAGGATATCAGCCTATTGTGGTCTCCCAATATATAGTCGATGGTATAGGGAGCGCAAGTCCATACTGGCACTTGTCATATCAAAGAGGAGGAATCACCCAACCTTTGATGAAAACGATAGTTACCAAGTTTTACGATGCCAGAACACGTCTCTAGCCTAGACTTCTAGATATTGTGTGTTAGGTTCCAAAGTGGTTTTATGTTCATTGAGGTTTATTTTAGAGTTGATCTTTCTTAGAAGTTTGTCTTTCAAGGTTCACCACATGATGTAGATATAAAATTCTTAAATATGCAATCTAAAATCATAAATAGTTGTTTGTTTTCTTTTAGAATTGAAAATCCTAGCTACGAAGGAAAGAAAAGTACGATTCTTTCAACAAAGAGCAGAGAGCACACAATAAATGCACTTTTCCTAAATCATTTTCCACATGCA
Source organism: Pinus taeda (assembly GCA_000404065.3). Lineage (NCBI taxonomy): Eukaryota > Viridiplantae > Streptophyta > Pinopsida > Pinales > Pinaceae > Pinus > Pinus taeda. The sequence goes on from APFE030231663.1 coordinate 125,485, forward strand.
GTCTAAATGCAAATGCACGTGCATGTATTTGTTTTTCCACTTCCTTAATGTGTGAATGCCAAAAAGGAAAACTAAGTACAAATCTGAACTATTTCCTTCAACGTGACACTTCAACAATTTCTTTTCAAAATGAAAGGAAGATTAAAATGACACTTTCAATTTTGAATGGAGAACTATTTTTGACACTTCAAATATTGAGAATTCAAATCAAATACAATGGCAAAATTAAAATTAGCTATCTAAAAGAGGAAGACTTTACAACACTCTTCTTCTTGACTCAAAACGACAGTTATGACACTTTTGAATCAAAAGACGATAGTTCGATTAAGCTACTTTTTTCAAAGGAGGACTATAAATGATGAAAAATGCATAAAAAAAACATTTACAATTCCTGATCAATGGAGGCAAAATAATGTAAAGGAAGAAGGCTTCAACAATGATATACTGATCATAAGTAGAAAAACTACTGAATAGAGTTGAAAACAATGAAGAAAAAAACAAATTCTAGAGAGCGAAACAGTCTCATTCAATCATCACACCTGTCCTTAAGGGAAACAAGGATTCATCTCACCTATAGTACACGGAAGGTGTAATGCATCCAGGCTGCAAATGAGAGACAGTGCAATGGACTAGGGAATGAAACTGAGCTTGTTTTTTGCTCAAAATTTGCAGCTAAGTTCAGTGATTTAGGCTGAGATATGATGGATAGTAAACACAAAGTATAGGGGTATGATCTTATGAGGTTATTGAGCTACCACCAGGGCACTTACGATGTTTGCAAGTTAGATGTTTAGTTCATAAACCAACCCAGAGATTGACTGAAGCAATGTTGATCTACTTTGCAGTTGCATAGCAAAAGCAGTTCGAAGGCTAGCTAGCTTAACTTCAGGATCCATTTGTAGTTTATAAAGAAAACAACAGTAACAAACAAACAAACTATTCACTCCCTAGTTGAGTCACCATTTTGTTTTTGGGAAAACTAATGTCTATTTGATCTGCTTGTCCCACTAAGATGGGTAACTAGCTTAGAAACAAACAATTCAAAGTAACTTGTGTTTTCCTTTATGGATGATATATAATAGAGATGCAGAGAGCACCAACCTTAATCTTTTTCTTTGCTCCTTGATTGTTTCCTCTCTCCTTTGTTAGAGATTTCCACTCCTTTCTCACTTGTCTTGCTTCAAGGAACACCTGTAGAGGAAAAGCAACAAAACACCATCAAAGCATAGAGATCTATGATACCATAAACAATGCAGAATCAGAAGTACATTAACCATACAATTGCATACACAAATACAAGATTCCCAAGTCCACAAGTATATGGAGGAAAACTCAAATAACTTTATTGATAGCAGAAGTAGAAGAGAGGATTACAACCCAACTGTCTAATCCAACATCATCCTCCTAGCATGAAAGCCCTCTTCACCTCATGAAAAGCAAGATCACCCAACAATACAATGTCTCAAAGAGAAGCCAACAACACTTCCTTATAAATTACAAAATTCCAACCTCTAGATCTCTGTGATGAGGGATCCATATATAGATATTTGCAGGGGGCTGAGTCAGCTTTTGGGTTTTTTATTAGTGTCATTTCACTGATAGTTCTTGGTTCCACTTGAAGATTTCATGATCTCTTACTCATCCCTGGGCGAATTCAGAGAGGTAAGTGTCATAGGAGAAGTTTCTAGAAGATTCTCTAGATTTCCACCTGGCAAACTGCCTCTGCCATTTGTCTACTCTTGCCCATCACACCGTATAGAAGGCCTTTTTAGTATGCATCGCACCCCCCGTTTGTAATAGGTGAGATGCATCGCACCTTAGTCAAGGAGCATCCTGTATGGGTCTGTTTTGACCAGTTCTGAGTAGTTTTTCAGGTGGAAATTATGGGAAATGATGTAATCGGTTGACCATGATCCTTTAGGGTATGAAACAACACTTTTAGGGGTTTAAAAGCCCTTGGTTTATCGACATAAGTGATTGGGGTTGCAGTGCCCAAATATGTCTATAACACTACTCCATATACACCTCAGAAAAATGGAGTTGTAGAAAGAATGAACAAGACGTTGATTGAAATGGGAAGAGGCATGCCCAGTGGTGCCAGGTTAGGAGAGGAATTCCAGGTAGAGGCGGTGGAGACAACAAGTTATCTGGTCAACATATCACCTTCATCAGTGTTGGAGGATAAGACTTCACAAGAGGTATGGACTAGTAAGAAACCCTTTCTTTCACATCTGAGGGTATTTGGATGTGATGCATATGTACATGTTCCAAAGGAGAAACGAACCAAGTTGGATAGTAAATCTAAAAAGTGCATATTTATTGGGCATAAGGATGGTTTAAAGGGTTATAAGCTTTGGAACCCAGCAACAAGGAAGGTTTTGTACAGTCCAGATGTGGTGTTCAGAGAGGTGAAAGATGTTATTAAACATGAATTCCAAACAAAGGAACCTAAGAAGATAGAGTTTGAGCTAAAGGAGGAAAAATCAGACTCTACAACAGAGGAGGAATTAGAAGATGAAGAGCCACAAACTCTGGGTGTGAGAAGATTAGTTTGAGAAAGAAAACAACCAGAAAGGTATATTCCATTTGCTTTCTACTCAAATGTTGCTTTATCTATTACAGATGATGATCCCAGACTTGTGAAGGAAGCAGTAGATTCAAAGGATAGACAACTCTAGAAAGAGGCCATGGTTGATGAAATGGTATCTTTGCACAAAAATGAGGCTTGAGATCTGGTGGAGTTGCTGGCTGGAAGAAAACCCATTCGCAACAAATCGGTGTTCAAGAAGAAGACAAATGTAGAAGGAAAGGTGGAGAAATACAAAGCGTGATTGGGAGCAAAAGGTTATTCCCAAGTGCCAAGAATTGATTTTGATGATAGTTTTTCTCCTGTTGCCAAGGTAAATTCTATTAGATTACTTTTATCGATTGTTGTTGCTTTTGATTTTGAGGTAGAACAGATGGATGTGAAGAGAACATTTATTCATGGGGATCTGGAAGAGGAGATCTACATGAAGCAACCTGAAGGTTTTGCGGTGAAGGGTAAGAAAGAAATGGTATGAAAGTTAAAGAAGTCTCTGTAGGGGTTAAAATAGTCACCAAGGATGTGGTATCAGAAATTTGATACATTTATACGGGGACTTGGCTTCACCAGAAGCAAAGTAGATATTTAAATTAATTGGTGACCATGTTATTTATTTGGTCTTGTATGTGGATGATATGTTGTTGGTTGGAAATGACAAAGAAATTATCTAGGATTTGAAGACCTAATTGTCATCCAAATTTGACATGAAAGATCTTGGTGCTGTAAACTATATTTTGGGCATGGAAATTAAAACAGATTGGGCAAAGAGGAAGCTCTAGTTAAACTAGAGGAAGTATGTCGAGACAATATTGCAGAGGTTTAATATGCAGGATAGTAAATTGGTGAAGGTTCCTATTCTTGTAGGTGTAAAGTTATCTGCTGAACAGTGTCCCAAGACATAAGAAGAGGAGGAGGATATGTCCCGTGTTCCATATGAAAGTGTAGTCAATAGCCTAATGTATGCAATGGTCTATACTGGACCATACATTGCACATGCAATGGGAGTATTGAGCAGGTTTATGTCAAAACCAGGGAAGGAGCATTGGACAATAGTAAAGCAGGTTTTCAGGTATTTGCATGGCACTAGAGATTATGGTTTGTGCTACCAAGGAGGACCAGGATTGGACATAGTTTTGGATATCTATGGCTTTGCTGATCAAAAAATATCTACAAGTGGGTATGTGTTTAACCTATTTGGAGGTGTAGTAAGTTGGATGAGTAAGAAACAATCTGTAGTGGCACTATCAACTATAGAGGCAGAATACATGGCAACCACTCATGCAAGCAAGGAAGACGTTTGGTTGCAAAGATTGTGTTCAAGTATGGGGTTAGTACAAAGAGCTGTAAGGATAGATTGTGACAGCCAAAGTGCAATTTTCTTGACAAAGAACCCTGCTTACCATTCAAAGACAAAGCAAATTGATGTTCAATATCACTTTGTGAGAGATATGATAGAAGACAAAAAGGTGTTGCTGGTAAAGGTGGACACTTTGAATAGTACTACAGATGCATTAACAAAATCTTTGAGCTTTGAGAAGTTCTCCTATTGCACGGAAACAATGGGTGTTTCAGAGCTAAAAGAATGATTAAGCTCTCCTGTGGCCCCCTATGGAAAGAAAACAAGAAGTGGGAGAATGTTGGGTTGTGTTACATTCTTTCCACGACTAACCTATGTAGTGAACCAAGGGGTTGGGGGGGTGCAGAGCCCCCCCTTCGTTGAATCAATTTTGTAGTGGGGGCATCACGAGTGGTCGGGGGGCAGATTGCTCCCCACTACGGGGTTTGGGGTAGCACCCTGGGAAATAATTTTTTTAGACCCTATATTAGGTTTGGTGAACCTACCTATGGTTTTCGGTCCATGGTATTGGATGCTTCGACATGTATAAATATGTATTATAACATTGAAAGGAATATAATGAAAAATCAAGTTGGTAGTCTCAGTTTTGGGATCAAGGGGAAATCTTTGTGTATATGTGTTTTAGGTATTATGGTCTCGCATTCTTTATTTTCTTCGTTTCAGAATTCGTATGCAAGTAATTTCTGTATGGGGTTAATACCTACACACCAATGTGGTCAACAATAAGATAACTATGGGGTTCCCTTATGACACTAACTCTTTGACTATGCGGAATACACAACTTGCCAAGATGATACAAAAAATTGTTATGAACATGATAATCCAACACTTCAACATGATTTCCTTGACTCAAGTTGCATAAACATATTTAAAATCTTCATCTTAAGCATATTGTTCAGTATAAATTTCATGCATGTTTGAGATATGCTTAATAATGACAGATGCATTAACAATAGGCCTTGATAACATATCAACAACTTTATTGTATATACCATTCTTATACCTGATAACCAAAAGAAATTGTTGTGGAAATCCCATCCATCTGAAATGTCTAGCTTGTTGTAGCTTAGTTTGCGATTGTAAATCTTGCAAAGGTTGTTGGTCGGTATGAATAATCGTTTCCTTACCCATCAAATAGTGCTTCCATCTCTTCTTGCGTTGTACCAAAGGATAGAACTTTTTATCATAAGTTGGATAGTTAATCACTGCATTGGAAAAGGTTTCATAATGATAACATAATTTCTTACCATGTTGCATCAAAACTACTCCCATAGAATATTCGCTTGCACTGATTTTAATTTTAAGTGCTTGATTAAGAACTGGAAGTGCTAGAAGTGGTGTTATACTGATTTTCTATTTCAAAGAGTCAAAGGATTTTTGTTTCTTGCCTCCCCACTGAAATACCTACCTCATACTTATCAAAGCATGTAATGGTGCTGCAATGAATGAGAAGTTCACAATATTTTTTCTCCAATATTGTGTCACTCCCAAAAATCTCCTAACTTCTATTACATTGTTGGCTTTAGGCTTATTCAAAATAACATCAAATTTGGAGGGATTAATCTTCAATTCACCACTTCCTACAGTATCACCCAAGTAAACCAAAGAGTTTTTCCCAAATTCTCATTTAGACATCTTCAAATACATCTTTTCCTTTTTGAAGGCATTTGTAACTTGCTTTACATGTTTGACATGCTCTTCACGAATCTTACTAAAAATCAAAATGTCATCTAAGTATACTATGACAACATCATCAAGGAATGATTGTAATACATCATTAATAACTCTCATGAATGTGGTAGGTGAATTAGAAAGCCCAAACAACATAACTAACCATTAAAACATACCTTGTTTTGTCTTGAAAGTAATTTTCCAAATATCACCTTCAACAATCCTTATCTGATGATAACTACTTCTTAAGTCTAACTTAGTCAAATGAACAACATATTTGAACTGATATAAAAAATCATCAATTCAAGGAAGATGATAGTGATTCTTTACTATGATCTTTTTCAAAGCTCAGAAATCCACACACATGCACCCTGTACCATCTTTCTTCAGAACCAAAAAAATGAGAGACCAACAAGGTAATGTGTTAGGTTTGATGACCCCTTTTTCGAGAAGCTCTTGAATTTTCTTATTAATTTATGCATTCTCTAAAATTAACATTCTCTACATGCCAATATTAGGAAGTGGTGCATCCCCCTGCAATTGTATTTGAAGCTAGATTCCTCTTTTTGGAGGTAACCCTTCAAGTCCCCGAAACATCTTGTCATAAGTATTAACAAATTCAACCAATTCATGCTTGAGTTTAGAATCACATGTTGAGAAAGCTTCAAATATAGCTCTATCTTTTGTTGAGATTGCAACAAGATGATGGAGCTTAGTGAAAAGAGTCGCCTTCACTAAGTGGGCCCGCAGGCTATTTTTGGCACAAGTCTATTTTTAGACTATGTCTATTTTTAGACATATGGATCATGTCTATGGATTGCAGGTTGCTGTTTATGGATGATTGATCAAGTTGGAAAAAATAGATGGATTTCTATTTTTAGATCATAGCGGAGTGACTGCTCAGTCTAAATATAGAACAGTCAAATATTATTAGCTCATAATAATATTTAGACTATAAACTTTGTCTTATTCTCTTGGAGCACTTCAGGATGAGCTAACGATGTGGTACATGCAGATCCCAGAAGGAAATACGTGGTTACCTATGGGATGACTAATATTTGCATGCAGGACTTCAGTTAGAACTCAAGTGAGTTGAGTTTAGTGGACTGGAGGTGCAGTTGAAGGAGTTGTGTTCAGTTTAGCTTTGTTAAACTGGTTGTATTTAGTCTAACTGGCAAATAGAGTAGAGATGAGTTAGGTGAATTAGTTATTAATTAATTCACAAGTTATTAACTCATAATACAACTAATGAATACATCAGTTAACTCAGTTGCATGTCAGTGCATGTTCAGTTCAACAGGGACAAGTGGTAGAGAATCAGATTGCTATCAGTTATGACTATAGTTGTGCACCAGATCTTGCACAATCAAGGGATTGAGTATGCCAATGAGTTTGCCCACGTATTTGCCCACATTTTAGCTTATGCTCACGTCCACAAAGAACGAGTGACTATTTTGCAAAAAAAAAAGAGTTTGGAGAGCCATTCTCATCAGTTCTTGAGCAGGTATTGAATAGTGGAGGCAGGCAAGCAGTGGAAGAGATTTGGAGATCAGATCTGAGCTGTATTATGTGTAACAGAGGTGGAGATACTTGTGAGAAGTATTATGCTATGTAATGTTACATGACTCAATCATTAATATACAGATAGTTGGGGTTTTTAGCGAGATGCTTTCCCCGGGATACGTACTGTGTTAATGTGTGAATGCTCTTGATGTTTTATTGTTATTGATGCTGCTATATTGATGATCAACGTAGAGGAGCTTATGTATTGTGTATGTTTTCCGCAATAGTACATGATCAGGATAATCTCCATTGAATATGTGTTAAATTATTCAAAATTTCTACAGACAGGAGCAATGGTAAGATGTGGCTAACATAACATAAGTATATTGAGAAAATACTCTTGAGGTTTGGTATGAACAATGTGAAGCCTGTGTCAGTCCCTTTAGCTTCCCATTTTAAGCTTTCTTCTAGTTTATGTCCTAATACAAATGAAGAAGAAGAATATATGTCTCGAATTCCATATGCCAATGTAGTAGGTTGTTTGATGTATGCGATGGTTTGTACTCGACCAGATATTTCACATGCAATTGGGGTTTTCAGCAAGTATATGACAAATCCAGGAAAAGAACACTGGTCAGCAGTGAAATGGGTGCTTCGGTATTTGAGAGGCACGAGTGATTATTGTATCACTTATAACAGGAGTAGTGGATTTGTTTGCGGATATGTTGATTTCGATTTTGCAGGTGATTTGGATAAGAGAAGGTCAACATCAGGGTATGTCTTTACTCTTGGAAGTGGAGCTATTAGCTAGATGTCAAAGCTATAGAACGTTGTTGCTTTATCCACTACTGAAGCAGAATACATAGCTGCTTCACATGCTTGCAAAGAAGCAATTTGGTTGAAAGGTTTGTTTGGTGAGTTTGGTAGGTTAGAGGACAACATCAAGTTATTTTGTGATAGTCAAAGTGAAATTCATTTGGCTAATAATCTGGTCTATCATAGTAAATCAAAGCATATACCTATCAAGTACCATTTTCTAAGACATGTTATCACTGAAAGGGGTGTCTCTCTTGAAAAAGTGCATACAAAGTAGAACTGTGCAGACATGTTCACGAAACCAATTTTGTTAGAGAAGCTACGTTGGTGTCTGGCTTCTCTTGGCTTGCAGAAAAGATAAAATATTAAAGAAATAGGGTATCACGCTAATTGTTGTCAAGGTGGAGATTGTTGAGATTTTTTGTTCATTAAATTTGGCAAAAATCTCATGTATGTGACAACAATAGGATTTGTTACTAAATTAGCTCTTATAGGATGATTTTGAAAGAACACCTTTAGGAGGTGGTCGAATTATGGAATCAGTGTTAGGTTTCTCAATATGGAGAGGACTGGAATTGGGTAAAGTGGAGGAAGAGGGTACATCAATGGTATATTTATCCACCATAGTTTTCTCAGGAGGCGTATAATCTTTTGATCTCGTGGCTACAAAAATATTCTCTGAGCCACTCATGAACACTTGAGAGCTTCCAGAGGTTTGAGTGTGGGGTTGGTTTACCAATTGCATTTTCTAAGACAAGAAAGGTTCATTCTGTACAGTTGGCATCCATGTAGTGCCTTACTTTAGCACATTGGGGGAAATCCTTAGTGTAATGATCTTCATCACAAATAAGGCAAGGGTATTTAGGCTTTCATTTGGGTGCATCATCAGCTGCCAGTTTTTGGGAATCCTGTTTATGGGTATATTGTTTAACTTTTCCTTTACCCTTCTTCTTTCCTTTCAAGGATTTATCTACTATGGTAGACTGGACAACATTTACTTATGAGGCTTTACTAGGATTCGTAGAGTTATCAACAATATTGGAAATTGCAGCAGTCATAGTAGATTTAGGTTTCAAAGTAGTAGCTAGAGTACTACTAAACCGCTGAGCCACAGATCCAATGATGCCATCGATAGGTGGTGAATTTGCAGGTTTGGAAGATGCAGGGCCAATCGAAGATCGTCGGGTACCAGGTAAGAGTTCATATAATGTGCCATATTATGAATAAACCAAATCCAGATATTGGGCATGGGCAATGGATTGCTCCTCAGTCACACAACCACCCATGGCTATGTCTTTAGCAATAGGAGGGATGAATGATTTAGTGAACCATCCAGTCAAAAGTTTATACCGAGATATCGAATTTGATGAGATGATGCCTACACCTCCATTCATGGATATGATCAGAGATGTGAGTAGAAGTCGTCTGTTGCAAATACATTAAGAGATGGTTTCTAGTCTCATACCAGACAGGAAATTGGAAATGAGTGAGGAAAGCCATGGCCAAAGTATTGAAATCTTGGAAAGAACCACGAGGGATCTCTATGTACCATTTTCTGGTGATGCCTGTTAGAGTGCATTGGAAGAGACGTAATCAGATAGAATCATCAACCCAAGAGTTAGAGGAACACAAAGGTGATAAGTCATAATGTGTGCTTGGGGGTCTTCTCCATATTTACCTTCGAGTTTGGGGAAATCACTAGGTATTTTGGTTGGTACCGAAGGCCAATACGATGAGTGAAGTATTGGGTCATTCGTAAGCCTTAACACATCCAACAATTCCAACATTGCCAAAAATGGAAGTTGTGGGTTGTATAGAGTATAGAGTCTCTTGTATGCCGCAAACTTATTCCAACCTTGCTGAGTTTGGGTCTACCCCCACTGTGGTGGATTTTTTCCATAAGGTGGTTGACCATATGGAGGTTGACCATGTGGATTTTAGCTATATGGAGGTTCACCATAAGTAGGTTGACTATAAATAGGTTGATCATGCTGAGTTTGGTGACTATATTAGATGTATGGAGTTTGCGAAGCAAATTGACCATACTTTTGCTGGTAAGGTCCCTATTGCATTTGTTGCGGCTGTGGCAACGATTGTTGATAAGAACCCTATTGGAATTGGTAGGGAATCTGTTGTTTTGGTTGTGAGTAAGGTCCCTATTAGGGTTGAATAGGAACTTGTTGTCGTGGTCGTTGGTAAGGTCCCTGTTGGTATTGGTAATAAACTTGCAGTTGCGGTTGCGGGTAAGACACATATGACTGTGGCTGCAAGTAGAAAACATGTGACTGTGGCTACGGGTAGGGTCCCTGCTTTGGTTGAATAGGAATTTGTGTTCATAAAGGAGGATTACCAGTCCTGTAATTATATTGCATTTGAGGAACATACTGTGTTTGAGGACCTGCCTTTTGATAAGGAGTTTGGAGCTCTTAAGAGCCTATAGGAGTATAAGGATGTTGGTAGGAAGGTTGAGTCAAAGGGAATTAATGACCTTGTAAAGGGGTCCCTATGACATTACTTGATACAGATGGAATAGACATTCCACCTGGGTTAGAAACAGAGCCAATGGGTTGACTGACCCTCGATATGGGAGGAGAGGATGGATAGTTCCCACTAGAAGCAAGAGGTGTGTAGGGCAGATGAAGTTTCCCCTGAGACATTAGAACGTATGAACTTGTAGGTTGTCCACTCACATTTGGGATCACAGTTACTGTGGCTACAATAGGAGGAGCAGAAAGATTAAGAGGAACATGTGTTTCACTTACTAAAATTATAGGTTGGGTAGGGGTATGTGAAGTTAACGACATGTTTGGGACAAACGAGCTACTAGTAGGCGTGACACTATAGGACCAAATAGGATTGTGAAATAGTGAAGTCACACCAAGATTATCTGAAAAAGCATCACCGAGAGAGTTATAACCCAGTGGAACAAAGGGTGTACTATGTAGGAGGTGTTCTTGGCCCCGTCATCATTTAGGGAGTGAAACATAAGGAAAACCCTCAGGAAGAAGAAGTGACAAAGGACCAATCTCTGTAATAGGAATGTGAGTTCTAGAAGTTTCCACTTGAATACCTAAGGGAGTTGACCCTATAGGTGGATTATCACCTTCTGTTGCCATGATTTGGAATAACTCTCAGTTGGGAAACCAAGTCATTTTGGGAGAAGGACTAAGAGGTACGTTGGGAGTATCAAAAGGACTATACAGATGTGGAGGCAATAAATACACATGAGAATATGATTCAAAGAGTGGATTAGGAGGAAAAAGTAAGAAATCTAAAATAGGTTGAGGACTAGCTAGAGGAGAGTCCTGGGAGGAGCCTACTGACTTTGGAGGTGGCCAGGAAGAAAGGGGTTGGATGCTTAGGACAAGACCAAGTTCAAATCCTTGGTTTTCAAGGGATTCAGGGTCAACAGTATCAAAACCTACAACTTTAGGTGAATCGGGTGCATCGATATCTCCATAGATATTTGGGGTCTCATTCGGGACTCTTGGTGGTTATGCCAAGATGTCTTTTCAGAAAATGAATTAGAAATGTGTGTTGGTGAATGCTTTGGGCTTAAATCCAATTTTACAATTAACCATTAATGTTTTAGGACAAAAGGAGGTTTTCATTTCATGGGTAACTAGGTATGGGGGTTTTCCAAGCAACCATGAACTACAATATACACCTTGGCGGAACCAATGATTTAATGTACGACAACCAATCTTCCAGAATGCTATGTTTGGTGTACCATGGTATACAAGACGACAAACTCGATTACCTATGGATGAATAAGAACCTATAGGGGACTCCCAAAATATACATGACGGTACGTGGGGGTTCAGTCCGTAGTAGTGTTGTCTAATGTGTAATCGTTCGATGAGAACGTTCCCATATACTTACCATACATGGAACACCTCCGATATACCCGAAAGCACTGGAGAACGATCATATAAAATTTCATATGTGGAATGAGATTTCACCCCCGGGATATAATGCTGGAAAACAACGATAGCTCCTACGCTTAACGAGGTCGGAACACATCTCTAGCCTAGACCTCTAAATTTTATTGTTAATGAGAAATGCTTCTTAGGTTATTAGAGGTAAATTTTAAGTTAATATTCAATGAAGTTTTGGTTTCAAGGCTCAAAGGTCGATGTCACCGGAACACCTATGATGCAACTAACATGAAAAATTGATTCTTTTCAATTCGATGAAATTTATCTAACATAGGGAATAGGTTCACACACTGATGCAACAATAAATTATGAAATAAACAGATTCTCCTAACTGGGTATTTCGCCTTCACTACCTCAATGCACCCAACAAAAGTAAAATGAGATTCAATTCGGTAACATGCAGCTACATGAATTGTTCACTTTCCTTTTCAATGCACTCACCAAAGTAAAATGAAATTCGAGTCGGGTGCACCTACATGAATATTTTCACTTTTCTTTTTGAATGAATGATAATGCACTTCTTTCAGCTTTCATAATCAAGCAATGTGATCTATGCTTAATTATAAACCAAAAAATGACTTTTCAATGCAAATTAACCTAATGCAATCTGAAAGGTAACTCTTAAGATAAAAGCTAAAACAAAATGAAAATGTTGTTTTTTTATGATTTCCAAAAGAAAAAACAATTCTTAATCAACAACAAAATCAATATTTGTTTCACATGCCCAAGTAGCAAGCAGTAAATCTAATTGACCTAAAACCCTAAAGACTCAATCAAACTTCATGTCCACTAATCCAAAGCAATGAGATGGATTTTGAAAATCAACAAGAAATCAACCAAAATACTGACAAATCCAAAGCAAATAGAGCATGAGGATATCTCAAAGGTCAACATACACTAGACCTTTCTGACAGAAACCTTAAATTTTCTCAAGTTTCAGGGATCAACACAACTGTAACAGTAAAAATATATGCTGGCAGGGCTTTCAGCACTATTGTTATTGAAAAAACTACACTAGTAGTGTGATTGTTCCAAGATAAAGCATGCTAGATGTGAAAGACTTGGAAAAATAAAAATAATTTCAAAGAGAAGTCTAGACCTAACACTCTAAAAGACTAACTACTCAAAATGCAGACCCACACAAAATCTAAATGACAGATCACTAAGCGATTGGCCAAATGATCCAATAGACCAAACACAAAAAGGAGGTTGAAAGGACTATAGGCTCTCCAACATAGTCAACATTTTGTTGTGCAGATAATCCCTTCTGTGGAAAAAAGCAATCTCTCTAGTCCTATAAGAGGATCTAGAAACAATATAGACAAACACGTGCAAACTTTCCTAGTTTATATTAGAAAATACAAAATAAGATAGATGACCTACCTCACTTTGATGCTAAACTCCTGTTGATATCATACTCAATCTTCTTGCTTCCAAGTTCAATCCTCTTTACGCCGTTGTGGATGAGTACCTGCAAGGAATATCAAACAAAAGAGACAAGAGCATACATAACATAATACATTCTAACATAAACTATATGATAGAGCAAGGAGTATCATACTAAATGAATAATAATTTACACACTTATGGAAAGTAAACACATGATGTATCTATTAATATAAAATGAGGGAAGCATACAACCATATGAGCTATGATGTTGGAAGCCTCCTTTGGATGAGTTTCCAAGTCCAAACCAAGACTTTCAAGCACTTGTTTGGTCAATTTAGTATGTTCTAAATTGCTACATTAATTAGCAATCCGGGATTCGTAAGCTGATAAAGTGTGGCGCACTATATGTGCAAGATAACCTATTTATTTCTTTTGTCGTTTTTGATTTTTATTTTGTTTTGGGGATTTTTATCTTTGTTTCTCTCCTAATGTGAATGGGAATTCTATCTTTGAGTCTGAAGAAAACTCTAGAAGGCAAGTATGGATATAGATTTTAAGGCAATTCTATCCTTTATAGTGATTTCCATATCTTAACGCTCCAGAGGGTCTTAAAACATACTAATGCTGAAATTAATACCAGAACAAAAATGAAGATGTGTTGCTACTGAAGTCAAACAAGAAATGAACTATTGATCATGAAACCATTGTCCCTGCTACTGTCTAAATAGAAAAATGAATTAAGCTACTGCACACAAACAAATAAAAAATTGCAATCTAGTAAAACTAAAATCAAATCACATCAATTCATAGTCTGACCCCTCACCAGGTAGTCTAAGCTATGGCTTTCGGAGGCAATCATCAATAACTTGAGCAATCTGATATCTAATTGCAGAAAAGTAAAACTAAAATCAAATCACATCAATTCATAGTCTGACCCCTTGCCAGGTAGTCTAAGCTATGGATTTCAGAGGTAATCATCAATAACTTGAGCAATCTGATATCTAATTGCAAAAAAGTAAAACTAAAATCAAATCACATCAATTCATAGTCTGACCCCTCGCTGGGTAGTCTAAGCTATGGCTTTCAGAGGTAATCATCAATAACTTGAGCAATCTGATATCTAATTGCAGAAAAGTAAAACTAAAATCAAATCACATCAATTCATAGTCTGATCCCTCGCCAAGTAGTCTAAGATATGGCTTTCGGAGGTAATCATGAATAACTTGAGCAAGTAGATTTCTAAACTATCTAACAAAGCAAATGAACTAAACTAAAATCAACAAAACAAAACTGGAATTAAAAAAAAAAAACTAAGAAAATCAAGTCAGCAGAAAGATTGATTCCATGTCACTAGTTTTTGCAAAAGGAAATGTGTAGAAGTGCCCAGGCCTACTTCTATCCTGAAATGTACACACACACTGATCAACGTTAACAGTAATATACCAAGCTTGTAAAATCATGAACCGGAGTGAAGTGTTAATATCATAGCAAAAGAAATATACACAAGTGAATAACTGTGGAATATATGCAATGGAATTAAAGAAACATTACATAAAACTGTGCAACAATAAAAGAACAAAACCTCAATGTGCAGGGGCCCTCTGCACAACCTCGGTCAACAGGCTATCAATCAAGAATTATGCTCACGCAATCATGTAGAAACATAGTCTTCTTTTATAGCTCAAAACAGTGTTATCACAGTGGCACTAGTGTCACGGCACAACAACTTAACAATGAAATTACATAAGAAAAAAGACTAAGAACTATGCATATAGAAACGTGTTATTTATAACAAAAGCTATAACTGTTTTGCTATGAAACTACGTTGACAGAGGACACGTAAAAGATGGCGTCCATGGATTTAGCATCATGGTTGCCGAGATTACGCAATCTATTGAAAACGACTGTTGGATTCACATCGTGGTCAGCCTACAAGTGTCAGCATGCCTCCAGAGATCTAGAAAAGGCCACGAATACTTCACGTGGTTGAAGATAGAGTCTAGCTACCGTCGAACTCCTTCGTTATACCATTATTTGACCACCGTTGACCACAACTTTCTTTGACGAATCCATCTAGACCAATAGGACCTGATCCATGTCCAGGTCATTTCTAGCTTTCCCACATGTCTCGTTTTTCCGGATGACACCTGCAACCTAGAGTTTAACAAAAACGGCTGCCGAAAGTTGAACCACCTGCGAAAAGTTGCTGCATTCCGTAGCTCATAAGCAAAATCTAATTCAAATAGCAAACACAAAGACATAGTTAAAAAACCACTTTAAATTCTCTTTTATGATTAATATGCAATGATGTTGATAGCTTAGGAGGTCCAGGTGAATGGAAAAAGTCTAAGAAAGTGTGTAGGAGAGATGCAAGTTCAGGGTTCAGCATACCCCCACTGTGAAGGTGTTGCATGTCCCCATGCGACCAAAACTTTGACCATTTTCCCTTTAGTTCATGTGCTCTGAGACCTCTGCCAACATATCTAGCCCTCTTCTCCTCTTTCTTGGTACTGCTAACAACCTAGGCTTCCTCATCAAGCATCTGAATTTGAGGTTGATAAGTGCTCTACTCAACCTCCTGCACTTTTTCTTCAATTTCCTGTTCTTCTTCTGCCACAGCCCAAGATGTAACATGGTGTTGTCGTGAATGATCTTATCCAATCTACTTTGTTCCTTTAATGTTTCATTCTCTCTCTTGATGTGTCTATTTAAGACCTCAAGTTCAAAAATTTCTTGTTTTAGTGATTGGATTAGAGTTTCTTGTGCTGCATTAGGCCGGGTAAATGAAGTACTTGGACCTGTGGCTGTCTTCTCCAAGGATTCTATATAACCATACATCTCTTGCTGATTCGGGTCTACCTCGGGTGTAGTTTTTCTTGGGCTGACCCCAAAATCCTGTTGAGAAGGACTGATCTCCAAATATGGCCGAGAAGGACTCATGTCAAAATCTGGCTGAGAAAAAGGAGTATGTTGTGGGCTATGGCTAGGAGGAATTGCTGGAGGCTTTTCCGGTGTTTCCCCTCCTAAATCAATCAAGTGGGGCCCTTTGGTTTCTACTGTCCTTAATTTCCCTTTAAGCCTAGAGCTTCTCCTTAAATGCTGTGGACTAGTGTCCTCTTCCTCCATACTCTATTTTTCTTTTCCTTTCTTCTTGGCTGCAGCTGATTGTTCGTGAAGATGAGCTAGTCTTTTAGACAGTGTTTGGTGGTCTTCTTTTTGGGAAGGATCTGGGGTTTGATATACAGCTTCTATGTTTCTTTTCCCTTTTGGTTTTCTTTGCTCCTTATCCTCAATTCTTCCCTTCCCACTTTCAGGCAGCGTATCTTCTTGATTAATTTCTTTGGTTGTGTTGGTAGGAGTGTCTTGAATTCTTACACTGGTTTTCTTCCTCCTACTCTTCCTTGCTGAACTGCTCTCTGGTGTTTCAGGGGGATCTTGAAAGAAATTTCTAACCAAAAACTGTTCCCAGGTGTCCTTCTTATCTTTTAACTGTTTTTCAATTAAATTTTTCACAAGCCCGTGATGATACAGGTGGGGTTCTACATCCTCCAAATTCTTTTGGACAATTACGAAAATCTTTTTCAAACTATTCAGTAAAAAATAAGGCAGATTGAGGGTTTGATTTTCTAAGAAATTCATCAGCAGCCGGGTGTGATACATATACACTGACCCAAAACGTCCTTCATAGGTAATGAACTTTTGAATAATCAACAATAAACTGGCCCACTTCTCTTCTCAGGCATAGACAGGGATTCCTCGTTTGAAAATAGTTACATCCATACCTGGATTGCGTAGGATAACCCTCCAATCCTTCTCGTTAAAGCTCTTGTTTTTGAACTAGCGTTCTCCCTCCTACGGGAGTTCTGTAGCAGCTGCTATAGATGCCTCGATGACTGTAAACTTGAGGTCTCCAACCTCAACCTCCATACCATCAAAAGACCTCGCAAAAGTCTTTGTAATTTCCTTGTTGTAGCCCTTGAATTTTTGAATGAACCGTAGCCACCATGCCTTCTTCAATATGTTTTTCAATTGCGGGTACCCCTCCAAAAACTTGGGCCCTTCTGGTTCTGCCCTCAACAACAGACCCATTATTTCTTTCTATCTTAAAATAGGTCTGCGTGAGGAAGGGATTAGTGGAGGTGAGATGGCTGGGTTAATGGGAGTGAACAAGTTTTATGGAGAAAAAAACAGTGACTGTAAATGGAAAACAGAGAACAAGTAGCGGGAGTGAATTCATGGAATGGAGCGGAGGCTTATGTGAACAAGGTGGAAATGCAACCGTGACTTCAATAGAATAGTAGGGGAGTAAAGTGAACCCAGCAGAGTTTAAAACTGGATGGCTACGGAGTAGACGTAACGTGCTCATGAAATGGCTATGGAATTTGTGCGGCGGAGAAGAGCCGTGATCAAATCAACCATGTCCCCATGATTACAGGTGGAGTGTCAAAGTACAGCCAAACACAAGTTAAATCCGAGGGTTGATCATGAGGCTGTTTGAAAAATAAATGCACGGTTCGTGGAGGAACCATAGGTCGTGGAACGGTTATGGAGGCTATCAATGCCAATCATTGCATATAGTGGAGCTATAGTTTCATAACTATGTAAAAATGTGCTTTGAATGCTATTTGAAATAAATTTCTACTCATACCTTGGAATTTTTGCCACTTTTTTGTCCATTAACCTTTGATTAGCTGCTCCTTGTTGATGCTTTTAGGTGCCTCATGTCTTCATAATATGTCCTCGGTCATACCTGCATTTGATTTTTATTATTTTTAACTATCATTTGACTGCCAATGTTGAATGACATGGTGCTAGCTGCGGAATCAGTTTGTAGCTGTGGAAACAGGATTCAACTGCGAAAACTGACACAATGATCTCATGATTGAATGGAGGTGGATAAATGATGATTGAGTGAATGAAAACTGGTCATGAAAAGACTTTTATTGGCGGAATGAAATGAGATGAAATGGGTGGAGTGGAATGAAATGAAGTGAAGTGGAGTAAAATGAAGGAAAGTAACATGAAATTGTGGAATGAGAGAGAGAGATTTTTTTGGAAAATATAGGGCATCAAAAGATTCTGATTTTCACCCTGTATTTTCTGCATAAGACTGCCAATCTGTGATTGGTTTTCAGGCTTATACAATTTTTTTTTATATTTTTTTTTGTAGAAACTGAAAAAGATCAAGGACTAGGCTGGTGGAGAAGAATGATTCTTCTTCACCAGCCTTATCGTAGAATTATCTTGAAAGATTTTGACAAATTCCTCCTTTGAGAGTGGCTTATGATAGATCTTTAATCGGTGACCATTCACAATAAGAGGAGTTTGAAATTCATCAATGGTTTTGATTCTTACTGCTCCATTGCTAAAGACTTTTTCAATCTCATATGGCCTAAGCCAATGAGTATGAAATTTACCTTTGAAATCTTTAAACTTGGAATCAAATAGCAATGCCCAGTTTACTTCTTGAAACTCTTTCTCTTTGATGTATTTGTCATGCCACTTAGCTCTTTGATATTGAACTAGATCAGTTCTTAGGATTGCTTCTTGTCTGATCTCATCTAGTTCATTCAATTGCTCCATTCTATGCTTTTGGGCTTCTAATAGATCCATTCCCAATTGAAATGCCATCTTGAAAGTTTTAACTTGGAATTCAATGGGGAGCATGACTTCTTTCCCATAAACAAGTTCATAGGGAGAATGTCCTGTTGTATTCCTCCATGTTGTTTTGTAGGCCCATAAGGCTTCAGGAAGCCTTTCTGCCCAATCTCTTCTGTGTAGATGAACAATTTTGGTAATGATGCTTTCAAGAACTTTGTTTGTAGACTCTACTTGACCATTTGCTTGCGGATGGTAAGGAGTAGATTTTTTGTGCTTGAATTTGTATTCTTCCATCAACTTCTCCACCATGTTGGATGCGAATTGGCTTCCCTAATCTATCACAATTTCTCTTGGAACACCAAAGCGAGTAAAAATATCCTCATAAAGAAAACTAATAACTGAATGCTCAGTAGCAGAAAATAATGCTTTGGCTTCTACCCATTTAGTGACATAATCAGTACATACCAATATATACTCTTTTTTTTAGATGGTGGATTAATAGGTCCAATGAAGTCTAAAGCCCATTTTTCAAAGGGTTTGATGAGTACCTGTGATTGTAATGGCATTTCATTTGAAAGGGTAGGTCTCCCTACTCTTTGGCAGCTGTCACACTTTTTGACATACTGTTTTGCATCTTTGAAAAGGGATGGCCAATAATATCCCAAAGAGAGGATTTTATAGGTTGTCCTTTTGTCAGCAAAGTGTCCGTCGCATGGTTCATCATGACATGCTTTGAGGATATCATGCATTTCATCTTCCCTAACACATCTTCTGATCACAAGATTTGGCCCTGTTTTAAACAATTCGTTAGAAATCCATGAATATTTTGAACTCTCATGAATAATCTTTCTTCTTTCACCATGAAATAAATGTGGAGGTAGTTTCCTTGTAACCAAATAGTTAGCTATATCTACATACCAAGGGGTCTTAGTAGTTATTGCAAATAAATATTCATCAGTCCTCTACAGGAGAACCTTCGTTAGTATTTTGAATCCTAGACAAGAAATCAGTTACTATATTTTGTTTTCCTGGTCTATCCAACACAGTGATATTGAATTCTTGTAAAAGTAGGAGCCACCTTGTAACTCTGCCATTAGTAACAGGTTTTTTCATTAGATATCTAATTGCAGAATGATCAGTATGAATAAAAGTTTCATAGCTTGTTATATAATGTCTGAACTTATTGATTGCATGAACAACAACTAAGAACTTTTTTTCAGTCACAATATATTTCAGCTCAGTTGGAGTTAAATTTTTACTGGTATAGTAAATGGCATAAGGAACTAAATCTTTTTGTCCCAACACAACCCCTAGAGTTGTATCTGAAGCATCTGTAGAAATATGGAAAGGAAGTTTCCAATTTGGTCCTCTCAAGATGGGTGCTTCAGATATTCTTGTTTTCAAAGTTTCAAATGCTGATTGGCAATTAGGACTCCAATTGAATTCATAGTCTTTTTTAAGTAGTTTGAAGAGTGGAAATGCTATTTTGGTAAAGTTTTCTATAAATCTTCTATAGTATCCAGTAAATCCCAGAAAACTTTTAACATCTTTTTGACAATTTGGAATAGGCAACTTGGAGATGACTTCAACTTTTGATCTATCAACTTTAATCCCATCCCCTGAAATATGATGTCCAAAACAATACCTTCAGTAAACATCATAAATAATTTTTCATGACTTAAGGAAAGGTTTGTTTCTTTACATCTTATAAGGATTTTTTCCAAATTTTCTAGTGCCTCTTCAAACGAATCGCCATAGACTGTAAAATCATCCATATATACCTCTACACAATCATGGATTAGATAAGAAAAAATTCCTAGTACTGCTCTTTGGAATGTTGTGGGTGCATTACATAATCCAAAAGGAAGCACTTGATAAGCAAAAGTTCCCCATGGACAGGTAAATGTGGTCTTATCTTGATCTTCAGGTGCTACCTGAATTTGATTATAACCACCAAAACCATCCAAAAATGAAAAATACTTTTTGCCTACTAATGTATCTAA